>PVIC010023780.1:0-26570 GCA_004025085.1 Thryonomys swinderianus
GAGAGGGTGCAAGCTGAGGCTGCAGAGGGAGAAGTCAGCGCTGTCCAGACAGGGCCAGGCCGCAGGAGTAGCTTGTGCAAAGCACTTGCACTGTGTCCGAGCAGCAGGCGGTGACCACAGAATAGAAACTGTCCTGAGCAGTGAGAACAACCCTGGAACAGAGGTGGGAATAAGAAGCAGGAAAGATCACATGTGCTCTGGCGCTCATAGTAGGAGTTTGGTTGGGTTTCGGAGGTTTCTAGGTTAAGCAGGGGAAGTGGCATGATTAGATCTATATTTGAAAAGATCACTCCTTGACCTCTCTGAGCCTCCATTTTCTTGTTAAGGTGGATATCACAACACACATCCCATGGGACTATTGAGAGGATTAAAAAACTCAAAAGCGGGCCGGGGGGTTAGCTCAGTGGTTCTGGCGCCTGCCTTGCAAACTCAAGGTCCTGAGTTCGATCCCCAGTAACCACATATAATGCTGGGCGTGGAGACTCACGCCCACCAACAATCAACACCGCATACCACAATGCCAGGCGTGGTGGCTCACGCTTGTAATCCCAGCACTCGGGAGGCAGAGACAAGAGTATTGCTGAGTTCGCAGCGGCTTGCCTGGGCTCCATAGTGAGCTCAGGGCCAGCCTGAACTACAAAGCAAGACCCTGTCTCAAAAACAAAAAAACAAAAACAAAAAAAAACCTCAAAAGCAACAAGCAAAGTGATTAACATAGGCCCAATATGCACCACATATGTCAGGACTTCGTAGAGACTTTCAGAATGTGACAAGGTCTGTTTGTGGTTGGCTTGGAAAGAGTTAATCAAGCCTGTCTTGGGAAAAGTGATCCTGTGCCACTAATATAATGGGAAGGGATGCAATTCAGGCTGTTTATCTTTTGGAGATGCAGTCCTCCTATTAAGCAATCACCCTGTTTATGTCACTGCTAATTGAAGTAAATTGCTTTCCGCAATCAAATTGGGAAGTTCCCCCTTCCGATCATGAAGGGTCTTGGACTCCGGTTCCTGATTTCCAGTATTTAGTCTGATTTGAGACCTGCCCTTTAATTAATTACATACATTGCACAGATTCTCTTCAATGTGCAGTAGGTTCGCTGCCCAGGCAGTGTGATGAGTGGATTCTGAAACCGCCCTCTTGGATGGGCAGTGTGTTGTGGGGTCCTCACTTCCCAGCCCAAGCCGAGCAGGCTTCCACCACCGGGGCTGCCACACGGGACTTTGGGGCAGCTGTGAGGCAGGTGGAAGTGGCAGAATCTTTCTGGTGCCTCTGCCATGGTGAGTTCTGCTGCCTTAGAGCCCAGGCATGTAAAGCTGTCTAGAAGTTTTCCTGGACTGTAGGTGTGAGATTGTCATTTTTCACTACCTCCCCAGACAACAAGCAGGGAGAACAGGGAGATCGTAACAACATCTTGGGCAGAGTAAGTACCCCAAAGGGGCCCGTGCACCTCCAGACGTATCCCAGTTCATTGCCACGTGCACAGGCCAGGCCGTGGTAAGACTGCTGCACAGGGGAGCTCACCAGGGGACAGGGGTACCGAGGGTGCTGAGACACCTTACGGAGGACGGGGCGGTGAGTGGTGGAGTCCGCAGTCCTGGCAGCATACTGGACAGAGCTGCAAGCTGAGTGCTCTCACGAGACCTCTGCAGACTTTTGCCAAGCAGCCAAGAAGATGAGTAGAAAGTGCTTCCTTGTTCATCCTTGCTGCTGAAAGAAAATAAAGCAGCCAGTGCTGCCTCCTCCATCAGGTCTTGCCTGACATGCTGAGTGGGAATCTTCTGCTCTTCAGCTCTCGTGACACTGTGCCACTGGGACAGCGTCATGTCCCGTCTGTCCTGTAGACACCCTGATGCAAGTTCCTCATCCACCGGTGACCCATCTGCCCTAAGTGAAAGACCCCCAGGACAAAGGCTCAGACGAACACAGTTCCTGCTTCACAGAGCTAACAGTGTAGAGAAGAGTTCGCCAAAGGATTGAAAGTGGATTGTGCCACTAGGAAGACAGTATTTGACGGGCATGGAAGATGGGCCTGGGTTGATTCACTCAGACTTTACACAGCCGTGGGAGAGGCTAGTTCAGAACACTGAGTCTGTGGATGGTTCCACTGAAGGCTGGGCCACTTAGGAAAATAGTGTGGCACTTTCATAGAGAATTAGATTCTGTTTACCATTCCACCCAACAATTTGACTCCAAAATATACCAAAGAGAACTAAAAATATATATTTGCATAGAAACTTCTGCACAAATGTTTATGATAGTATAATTTGTAAGAGTCCTCAACTAGAAACAATTCAAATGTCTAACAATGGATGAATAGATACATAATATGTGGTTTATCCAGACATTGGACCATTATTTAACAGTAAAAGCCAACAAAATACTAATACATGCTGCAAAGTGGATAAACCTCATAAACATTATACTAAGTGAAAAGAGCCAGACACAAAAGGCCACATATTGTATGATTCTGTTTATGAAATGTCCAGAACATGTATAACTCCAGAGAGAGAATGAAGATTGATCATAAAAAAGTACCAGGAATCTTATAGGGCTGACAGAAATGTCCTAAACCAGATCTTGATGGTGGTGGCACAACTTAGTAAATTTACCAAAAATTATACCTCATTGAAGTATAATTGACTTCTTTTAAAAGTCAAGGCTGAAGAAGACTGAGTAACTTTTATCTGAAGCTTCCAAGACTAACAACTGGCAAAAGTCAGGTCCTGGCCAAGTGGCTGGAGAGATCACTTTTCTTTTTAGCAGTACTGGGGGTCAAATCTGGGGAGCTGAGTTACATCCCCAGCCTTTTCAAATTTTATTCTGAGACAGGATCTTGCTAAGTTGTCCGTGTTGGCCTTGACTTGGCCATCCTTCTGCCTCAGTCTTCTTCTGCCAAGTCGCTGGGATTCCAGGCATGTGGTGCCACACCCAGCTGGAGCAAACGACATTCTTGCCTGCTTTCTTGCATGTCTGTGGAAAAGGTAACATTTTCATTGTGTCTTGAGATCTTTATGCCAGTTGCCCTCCAGTAGGAAGCCTCCTAGGCTTCCATCTTTGAACCTCACATCCATTTAACTCTGGATCACGATGCATAAGCAGAAGAGCCAAAGCCTACAGAAGATAGGAAGCAGATGGCAGCCATGAGGACATTCTGTGACCTGGTGACAGATGTGTGCTCTGGAGAGCTTCTCAGCTGGTTCAGGGCTGGTTCATACGGGCAGAGACACCCTCCTCAGCCTCTCTTCAGGCTGGCAAAAGCAACAATTTTCTTTTTCAGACTCCTTGGGGTTCTTAGCTTTCCAAGGGCTCTTCCCTGAAGCACATTTGAATTAGAACCAAGAAGGCAGAGGGAAACAGGTTTTGGAAAGCACTGCTAAAACACTTCCGGTTTGCTGTCCACTCCGTCACAGCAGTATACAAAGAGCAGGGTGGGGACGGCGGTCCTTCTTGGTGGAGCAATCAGAGGAACACTGTCAGCAGAGACTGAACAAGTCAAGAATAAAATAAATGTAGAATCGCCATACACCAGCAATCCTAAACAGTTCCAGGGCTAGAATATCCCTCCCGTGTGCCCTGCTTTCTGTGAGCTACTGTGGCGGGGGGAGACTCAGTGGTGAGTTAGCAGAGGCTCATGGCAAATTAGCCTAAGCCATTTAGTTCACCTTTTTTGCTCGATGGAATTGGAACCTTTGGGGAGAAGCTTCTCAACATTCCTCAGGACCCCATGACACTTCCGTGCCCCTCTTTGGGTCTCTGCATGTTGTGTCCTCAGCTTTATTTCATTCCAGCAGCCAACGTGAGTCTGACCTATATTTCTTAGTTCCAGATCCAGATTCTTGGGAAACAGAATCTAATGGGCCCACTATGGGTGATGCCAAAAGACTGTCCTGAAACCTGGGGTTTTTAGGACCCACAGGAAGGAATATGCTGGCCAGACACCCCAAAAATGCAGCTACTTCTCATCAGGGTACAGCATGGGAGGCTCTGCAAAGTTCTTTATTAATCATTCTTATAAACCTTTTTTTTTTTTTTTGCACAAGTAATCGAACTCAGGACCTTGTGCTTGCCAGGCAGGCATGGTGCCACTGTGCTAAATTCCCACCCCACAAACCGGTTTCTTTATATTCCTGTTTTCTTATGATATGTCCTTTCTCATTTCAGTTACCTGGAGTAGATCTTTTTTGCTTAAAAGGAGACAATGCTTGTCCAAAAAATCAGCCTGTAAGCTGATGGGCAAAGGGACCACACAAGAAAGGCAAACATGGGTAGTTGGGTGTGCATGAGCAGGGCCTGGTGGTGGTGGGGAGCAAGGGGAGGTTGTGCCTCTCAGTAAGGCGCAGCTCTGTGCTTCCTGGGGGAGCTTCCCTTTACTTTGGAGTGGTTGGAAACAGATATGTTGCAATTGGATGCAGAAGACCAGAGACTCCCCAGAGGAGAGCTGCATGTGTCTCTGTCCCTCTTGTTCTATTCTTTCCCATGGATTTTCCATTCTTGCAGCCAGACCATTCTCAGGAATTTCCAGCCTGTATTTTCTCAAAACAGATTGTTCTAGAGGTTGGCAATTTTGTCTCCAGTTTTTCCCTGCCCTTATCCAGACTGGAAACTGACCAAGTCTGGAGTGGCAGGTGGGACAGAGGCTTGAAGGCCGCTCAGCCTCAAGGCCCCCTGAGCAGATGCTGTCAGAGGTTCCAGCAGTGTGCAGGAATCTCATCCTGCCACTAGTTTCAACTCACAGAGATAAGAGAGGAACAAGCTGGAAATAACGTGAGAAATGAGTGAGACAAGGGGAGAATGTGGACTTCAGGCCTGGCTATCTCCCAAAAGTTGGGGGAAAGTTCTAGATTCAAAGAGGCCAAAAATCTGTCAAAACCACATGTAATATACAGACCTTAATTGGCTCCTGGTTCAAATTTTAAAAAATAAACAAATAAAAGGTATTTGGCAGAATGTTAGAGAAATTTGTCTAAACTGCTATGATTGGGAGGACTTCCAGAAAATGGTGGCATGGTGAGCAGTACAGAAAAAGCCTCTCTGATTTGATGTCCAAATGCTTGCATACAGCAGTGTGAAGAGGAGAAGAAGAAGAAAGTAGGTCCCCAGGACCCAGCAAGGTTCTAAAGTAAGAAGCAAAGCCCACAGGGAGGGTGAAGAGAGAAACTTAAACAAGTAGAAGGAGGTGGTTGGTGGAACTGAGAGGAACAGCTCAAACCATGGTGATTACTGATGACCCTAGAGTTCCCCACAGAGAAACATAGTAGAGGACACCTCAGACTGCAGTAGCTGGTGAGTTATTCGGGTCCAGACATTCCCCAGGAGAGGGAGGGATCTGAGCTCTGAGCTCATGTGGCTCTTCTCCAGGATGGTTCCACCTAGTGGCTCCCCTGTTACAGACAGCAGATCAGCAGGAAGTCAGGAATCAAGTTCCACTGGCCAGAGGCACATGAAGTATTGCAGGGTGAACAAACAGGGTTCCAGCTTCACAGCCAGAAACCAGCCTGAATTTCGGTGGAACAAAAGGTGCAGCCTTGTTGGAATTACCCACTGTCCTGCCATAAATATACAACTTGTTTGCTGGGATTAATCAGTGTGGATCTGGACTCTGTCTGCCCATTTTGTCTACCAGTGATACCAGATACACCTTGAAGTAGAAATGTTTTTACCTCTCTTTTATGTTTTTTTAAAAATTGTTTGTTCTTGCTTTTATATGAATGTGAAGATTTCTAGTTTTTACTTTTTTCTTTTTTTGGTACTGGGGATTGAACTCAGCACCTTTCATTCGCAAGGCAGGTATCAGATTACTTAGCTAAATCCCCACTCCTAGTTTTCTTGTTTTAGTTCTCTTCTGTTTTTGCCTTAATTCTTCCTTCTCTCTTTCTCTTCTGTCTTTTTCGCCAGTTTCCAAAAGTTTGTATGATCTTCCTTTGTCCTCCATCCTTGCTTCCAATCTCTTTCTCTTCTATTTCTTTATCCCCTCTAGATCCTTTAAAATTTTTCTCTTCTGAGGATAAAATCACCATATTGAGGGTTATTTACTGCATATGATTTTCTTTTCATTTTAGATTTTGTTATACAACCACACTATAGTTCATATGGATAAAGGCAACCAACCAATTAATAGTTACCACAGTTTGTCATTTTCTAGGCTGGGTTTGCTGCTATTATTATTGCTGATTCAGCCAAGGTGACATAACTGTACTAGTCAGTTGTTCTTCCTAGTAAACTATGACTGAGACTGCCTAAAGGTCTTAAAAAATATAATTAGTCAGTGCCAAAGAACCAAGGGCTAGGCCACGTAGGTAGCAACTTCTCATCTCAAATAAATAGAAGAGGTAGAATCGTGCAACACACTCAAAACCCAAAAGCCAGCTACATCTGGAAGATATCTCCGGGAGTAAGTCATTTCCTAAGGATTCTAAATGCTAGCAATAAAGCTACTTACCATAAGCAATTTACAAGCATCAACTCAGGAATTAAACTAAAAAAGAAAAGAAATGAGAAGAAACTTAAGCAAGATGCAACCCCAGACTATAAGCTCAAAACCCAGGGAACAATGAGGTGGAGCAATTTGAAACCCCCCTACCTGGACTCTCTAAAGTGCTAACAATGGAATAATAAAGCAGATGAACAAGGCTTTAGAGAAAAATCAACTCAGAAATAATTTCTCAGATAACTACAGAAATGGTGATCATAATAAAAGACATGCTGAATGACTCTAGAGCAAATACAGATATAAAAACAAAAACAAAAAACAAAAAACAAATCGAGGCCAGGGATTTAGCTCAGTGGTTCCAGCATCTGTCTTGCAAGCACAAGGTCCAGAATTCAATCCCCAGTACCACATACCACAATGCCAGGCATGGTGGCTCACACCTGTAATCCCAGCACTCGGAAGGCCAAGGTAGGAGGATGGCTGTGAGTTTGAGGCTAGCCTGGGCTAGATAGTGAGCTCAGGGCCAGCCTGAACCACAAAGCGAGAGATCCTGTCTCAACAAAAAGAAAAGAAAAGCCCATCAGACTACAAACCCTCAAGTCAAGGAGAGCTTGGGGTGAAGTATTTCAAGCCCTAAAAGAAAAAAAATCTCCAATCCAGATTGATGTAAACTGCAAAACTACCTTTCAAAATTGATGGAAAAATAAGATACTTCCATGACAGAGAACACCTGAGGAAATTCATCAACATCAAACCAGCACTCTAAAATGCTCTGAAGGATATTCTAGAAAGAAGATAATAAGGATTACAACTTCATGAACCCCACAGAATGAATCCACAGACAAGGCAAGAAATTAAACAGGAAGAAAATAGGGAGCTCACACAGGAAAATAACATGAGAAAAATAAATCAATACATATCATTTATAACTACCAATGTTAATGCTTTCTACTCACCAATCAAAAGAAATAGACTGGATAAGGCCAGAGATTTAGCTTGATGGTTCCAGCGTCTACCTGACAAGTGGAAGGTCCTTGGTTCAGTCCCTGGTAACCACATATAATAATATCAAGCACGGTGACTCATGCCCACCAGCAGTCAGTACCACATACCACAGTTCTGGGCATGGTGGTTCATGCCTGTAATCCTAGCACTCAGGAGACAGAGATGGGAGGATTGCTGAGTTTAAGGCCTGTCTGGGCTACATAGTGAGCCCAGGGGAAGCCTGAACTACAAAGTGAGACCCTGTCTCAAAAAAAAAAAAAAAAAAGACTGGTAGAAAGATCAAAAAGTAAGACCCAACAATATGCTGCACAAAAGAGACACACTTAATTCAAGAAGACAGTCATACACTGAAAGTCAAAGAAAGGAAAATAATATTCCATGTGGGAGGAACCTGGAAAAAGCAGGGGTAGCTATTTTATTTGCACCTAAAATGGATTTCAAGCCAAGACTGACAAAAAGAGACAAAGATCACTACATCTTTGGGCTGGAGGGTTAGCTCAGTGGTTCCGGCGCCTGCCTTGCAAGCGCAAGGTCCTGAGTTTGATCCCTGGTAACCACATACAATGCTGGGCGTGGAGACTCACGCCCACCAGCAATCAATACCACATACCACAGTACCGGACGTGGTGGCTCACGCCTGTAATCCCAGCACTCGGGAGGCAGAGACAGGAGGATTGCTGAGTTTGAAGCTTGCCTGGTCTACATAGTGAGCTCAGAGCCAGCCTAAACTACAAAGCGAGACCCTGCCCCCCCCAAAAAAATCACTACATCCTTGTGAAGGAAACAACTGAAGAGGAAGAGATAACAGTACCAAATATCATCACAGCCAAATATAAAAAACAAGTATTAACATTTGAAAAATCAAATAAGCACTAATACAACTATAATGAGGGGCCTCAAATACACCATTGTCACAAAGAAACAGATCAACTAGAAAAAAAAATGGCGAAAATATTAGATTTGAACCGAACTGAACAAATGGACTTAGTATATCTACAGAGAGTTACACCCCATAACATCAGAATACACATTCTTCTTGGCTACACATGAGATATTCTCCAAAACAGACCATATAACTAGCTTATAGAACATGCTTAAGTAAAAAGGAGTTGAAATTATTCCGTGCATATTATCAGAACACAGTGTAATACAATTGGAAAACAGTGGTAAAAGAAACCATAAGAACTTCATGAACACATGGAAACTAAACAACACACTCCTCAACAACTAATAGGTCATATGTGAAGTTCAAAAAGAAATTAGATATTTTCTACAGTTAAATGATAATGCAGGTACAACATTCCAGAGCTTATGGGACACATTGAAAGCAATCCTATGAGAGAAATCTATAGTGGTAAATATGCATACCAGGAAGACAGAGAAAGCTCAGAAAACCTACTGGTGAACCTCAAGCTTCTAGAAAAAGAAGAGCAAGACAAGCCCAAATCTCATACAGGAGAGGAAGTCATAAATATTAGATCAGAACTTAATGTAGTAGAGATTAAAAAAAAAAGAATCAAGGAATTGGCTCCTTGAAAGATTAAATAAGATTGACAAGCCCTTAGCCAACTTTATCAAATGAAAGAAAATATTCAAATCCATGCAATTAGGAATGAAAAGGGTGAATCACAACAGTTCCTACAGAAATCCAAAACATCATCAATACCTACTTTGAGAACCTGTATTCTAGTAAGATGAAAAACAAAGAAGAAATGGACAGATTGCTAGATATATATGAAACACCAAAGCTGAATCAAGAAGATATAAAATTCTAAATAAAATAGTATCAGTCAATAAAATTGAAGATCTAATTAAAAATCTACCAAAGAAGAAAAGCTCAGTCCCTGGCAGATTTACTGCTGAACTCTGAAAGAAATAGAGAAGATCTAATGCTGCTACTTCTCAAACTCTTTAAAGAAATTGAAGTGGAAACAGTACTCCTCAATTCATTACTGAAAATGACCATTAACTGATACCAAAGCCAGAGAAGGATCCAATCAAAAAAGAGAACTATAGGCCAATCTCTTTAGTGCACACAGATGCAAAAATCCTCAATAAAGATACTTGCAAACAGAATGCAGTGAATTGTCAAGAAGATTATACACCATAAACAAGTAGGATTCATCCCAGAGATGTAGGGATGGTTCAACATATGTAAATCAGCCGGGCATGGTGGCTCATTCCTGTAATCCCAGCACTTGAGAGGCAGAGACAGGAGGATTGCTGAGTTCCAGGCTTGCCTGGGCTACATAGTAAATTCAGGGCCAGCCTGAACTACAAAGCAAGACCCTGTCTCAAAAAAAAAAAATGTAAGCCAATAAATGTAATAACACTGTATAAACAGAGCCAAGGACAAAAATCATATGATCAGGCCAGAGATTTAGTGGTTCCAGCGCCTGCCTAAAAAGTACAGGGTCCTGAGTTCAATCCCAGTAACCACATATGACAATACTGGGTGTGGTGAGTCACACCCACTAGCAATCAGTACCACATACCACAGTGCTGGGTGTGGTGGCTCATGCCTGTAATCCCAGCACTTGGGAGCAGAGGCAAAAGGATTGCTAAGTTTGAGGCTTCCCTGGGCTACATAGTGAGCTCAGTGCCAACCTGAACTACAAAGTGAAACCCTGTCTCAAACAAAACAAAACAAAACATATGATCATCTGAATATCCAAAACGCATTTGACAAAGTCCAACTCCCATTCATTGTATATATTTTTAAAAACTACAAAAAAATGGAATAGATAGTCTTAATGTGAATCTGATAAAAGCCATATCTGGCAAACCAACAGGAAACATCATACTAAATGAACAAAAACCAAAGTTTTCACTCTATAATCAGGAACAAGACAAGGATGTCTGTTGTCACCACTCTTACTTGATATAGTCTGGAAACATTAGGCAGGGCAATAAGACAAGAGAAAAGGGAAAAGGACAGGAAAGGAAGAAGTTAAATTGTCTTTCTTTGTTGATGGCACGGTACTCTACCTAGAAGACCAAAACTCCACCATAACACCTCTATATTTAATATCCAAATTCAGTAGCATAGTTGAATGCAAAATCAATAATCAGTACCCTTCTTGTACACACATAATAAACTCACTGATAGAGAAATTAGAGAAACAACACTTCACAATATCATCCAAAAAATTG
This sequence comes from Thryonomys swinderianus, assembly GCA_004025085.1. Taxonomy (NCBI): domain Eukaryota; kingdom Metazoa; phylum Chordata; class Mammalia; order Rodentia; family Thryonomyidae; genus Thryonomys; species Thryonomys swinderianus. The sequence goes on from PVIC010023780.1 coordinate 10,589, forward strand.
GAAATACCTAGGAATCAATACAAGGAAGGAAGTGAATACTTCTACATTGAAAATGACACTACTCTTCAAAAGGAGATCAAAGAGGATATCAGAAAATGGAGAGATTCCTTGCTCTTGGGAAGGAAGAATCAATATAAATGAATATAAGTGAAAATATCCACACTTCAAAAATTGTCATACAGATTTAATGCAATCCTGATCAAAATACCAATAGTATAACTCAAAGGATTATAGAAAACAATCCTAAAATTCATTTGGGATGAGAAGAGACCTAGAATAGCAAAGACAATTCTGGGAAAAAAAAAATTCTGGGCAAAAAAATGACAATTCTGGACAATGCCTGACTTGAAATTATACTACCAATGTGTATGAATGTGAGAAAAACAGCATGGTACTGACAAAAAACAGACCCAAGGAAGATCAGGAGATAGCTAAAAGAACTCCAGACACAGTCAGCCACCTTATCTTTGAAAAATGAGCCGAACACCTTCAGTGGAAGACAGACAGCCTCTTTAATAAATGGTGCCGGAGAAACTGCCTTTCCATTTGCCAAAGATGAACACTACACCCATCTTTCAGTATGCACTAAATTCAAATTGAGGTGGATCAAAGATATAAATATTAAACACTAAATCTGTGGGAAGATAGAACAGGTGCAGCTCTTGAAGGCAGCAATGAAGGGAAGGAAAACCTCAGTCACACAGGAACTATCATAAAGAATCAACAACTAGGATTGTATCTTATTAAAAAGTTTTTGCAGGCTGGAGATTTAGCTCAGTGGTTCCAGTGCCTGCCTCACAAGCGCAAGGCCCTGAGTTCGATCCTGGTAACCACATTCAATGCTGGTTGTGGTGACTCACGCCCACCAGCCATCAATACTACAGTGCCAGGCGTGGTGGCTCACGCCTGTAATCCCAGTACTCAGGAGGCAGAGGCAGGAGGATTGCTGAGTTCTAGGCTTGCCTGAGTTCCAGGCTTGCCTAGTAAATTCAGGGCCAGCCTGAACTACAAAGCAAGACGCTGTCTCAAAAATAAATAAATAAAAAAGGTTTTGCACAAGAGAAACCACTCACAAAGAGAAGAGACAACCCACAGAGTGGTAAAGAATATTTGCCAGCTGTTCCTCAGACAAAGGACTACTGCCAAAAAACCAGACCCCAAAATTTAAAGACCCAATCCAAAATGGGCATCTGAAATGAATGGATACTCCTTAGATGAAGTAGAAGCAGCAAATAAATATATGAAAATACAAAATATTTTATGAAATATATGAAAATGTTCAACATCACAAGTCATTCAAGAGATGTAAATTAAAACAACCCTGATGTTTCATCTCACTCCAGGAAGAAGAGTTATCACCAGAAAATCAACTAATAATAAACACTGGATGGACTGTGGGGAGAAAGGAACCTTTCTTCTGTGTCGGTGGGAGTGTAGGCTGATCCACCCACTCTTGAAATTGGTATGAAACTAGATGTTCCATTTGACTATTCCCCTTCTTTGTATCTTCCCCAAAGCATTAAAAGCATCATACCCCCATGATATATGCACACCTATGTTATTATATGGCACAGTTTATAATAGCCAAATCTTGGAAATAGCCCAAATGCCCATTAACTGACAAAGAGATAAAGATGATGTGGGTTCTTAATTCAAAGGAGTAGTACTCTGACATAAAGAAGGATAATTTTGAGACATTTCTAGATAAATGGAGGCACTTTGAGACCAGACTCTTAAGTGAAATAAATCAGACACACATGTTAAAAACCACATTGTTTCTCTGTTGTGAGAAACAGAGAGTGGAAAAAAAGGATCAAACTACATAATAGATTTTGAGAAATGGGAAGAAAATGTTGACATGGAAAGGTGAACAAAGGTGGGAAGCAGAAGAAAGGAAAAAGAAAAAAATAGAAGGAATACATAGAAACCTTTTGTAAATAAGGAGAGGAGGGAGAGGGTGTAGGTATGAGAAAAAAGAAACAAGATATATCATGTACAGATGTAAACTCCCTATGATGAATGTTATCATCATGTATTTCTAAAATGTGCCAACAAATGTTTGCTTTAAAAAATACTAGCCACAGGCCAGAGATTTAGCTCAGTGATTCCAGTGCCTGCTAAGCAAGCACAAGGTCCCTAGTTCAATCCCTGGTAACTACATATACCAATACCCGGTGTGGTGACTCACGCCCACCAGCAATCAGTACCACATACCACAGTGGGGCCTGATGCCTCATACCTATAATCCCAGCACTCGGGAGGCAGAGGCAGGAGAATTGCTGAGTTCAAGGCTTGCCTGGGCTACATAGTGAGCTCAGAGCCAGCCTGAACCACAAAGTGGGACTCTGTCAATAAAACAAACCAACAAAAAAAACCTGGTCGCTTGTGGGGTCTGGCATGCTTCCGATGTACGTACGCAGAAGTCTTCTGCTCTGGGCCCATCCACACGGTCACAGGATGATGGTAGTCCGCCACGACTATAAGGAGATCTGGGCCTAGGACAGAGTCAACTATGTTTAGTAGTTCCCTGTAGAACAAGGGACACAGAGTGTTCAGACTCTGTAAATCCAAATGTCATAAAAACTTCTAAGAGAAGCACAATCCTCGCGACATCTGGTAGACAAAAGCAGCCGGCAAAGAGCTGATGGTGGATAATGCACTGGAATTCGTAAAACATAGAAGTGAATGAGCAAGAACTGTGGAATACAACTATCGATGCAACAAAGACAGTTGAAGAGATGGAGCAGAAATGCCAAACCAAGTTTACAGCAAACACAATGAAGAAAATGAGCTCCAGAAAATGCAGGACATGGAGGATGGGAAGCGGGGCCTCCCGCAGGGAGAGAAGGCAGCTGGAAGGTAAGATGGTGCGGCAGCTGCGGTCAGAAGTGGACACGGACCTCACCATCGGTGCCATTTTGTGTGAAAAACTCTTGGACGCTCAGAATTTGGAAAGCCTCGACCCAGTCCCTCCGAGGAAGGTGTGCAGGTGCAGTTTCCTGCGCCGGAGGCCGTGGCGCGGGGTGGGCTCCCCGGGGCGGCCCCTGCAGGTGTGCACGGTGCATGCGTGCATGCGTGCGACGGCGCAGAGGGGAGCGGTGCATGGCATGGGGCCGTGAGCTGGGCAGCACTTGTATAATGACTGGCCGCCGGAATTCATAAAAATGACTTTCCTTTGCATTAAAATAAAAAAGGTTTGGTATTAGGAAATTAGTATTAACGTTTTAGGTCTTACAAAGCAGTAATTACGAGGAGAATAACATATTGAAAAGCTCATGGGGATATCTTTCCAGTACGTTTTTAAAATAAAAGCAACATATATAAGTCAAAAAAAGCAGACAACCAAAGGCCAAGTGTGGTGGTGTGCACTTGTAAACCAGGTACTTGAGAGGCTGAGGCAGGAAGATTACAAGTTCAAGGCTTGTCCAAGCAACTTGCAAGACCTTCTTTGAAATTAAAAATTCTAAAAAACTGTGACCGTAGCTAAATGGTAAGATACTTGCCTAGGATGGGCAGGACCCGAGTTTCAGTTTTAAGTACTGGGGGGAAAAAACAGCAAAGAACATGAATAGAGATTTCTTTAAAGTTTAGATAAAAATAACCAATAAGGTAGGAAAAGAAGTTAACCATCACTAATTTTTTTTTTTTTTTTTAGACAGGGTGTCACAATGTAGGCCAGGCAAGCCTTGAACTCAGCAATCCTCCTGCTTCTACCTCCTGAGAGCTGGGATTACAGGTGAGAGCCACCATGCCCCAGCATTGTGGTATGTGGTACTGATTGCTGGTGCATGTGAGTCTTTATGCCCGGTATTGTATGTGGTTACCTGGGATTGAACTCAGGGCCCTGCACTTGCTAGGCAGGTGCTGGAACAACTGAGCTAAATCTCTGGCCCCACTAATTTTTTTTTTTTTTTTTGGCGGTACTGGGGATCAAACTCGGTTGTGGTACCACTTGAGCTAAATCCCTGGCCACTGATTTTTTTTTTTTAAGACAGTGTCTTGTTGTATAGTCCAGGCTGGCCTTAAACTCACTATGTAGCCCAGGCTGGTGTCAGACTCACAGTGATCCATCTGCCTCAGCCTCCCAAATGCTGGGATTACAGGCATGAGCCAGCATACCTGTCACTGTGGTATGTGGTACCAGGGATCAAACTCGGGACTTTGCTAGGCAGATGCCAGAACCACTGAGCCGAATCCCTGGCCCAAATGACATAATATTTATAATTGTTGAATCTAATTGTTTGGTGTAAGGATGTTCATTATTTTATTCTTGCAACTTTTCTCTACATTTAAAATTTTTAAAAATGAGATTAGACTTTAATCCCTTTTTCTCCATTAGTAAATACGGGCCTTGAGCCAAAACATAGTTTTTTTTTTTGAGTCAGGGTCTCACTATATAGTTCAGGCTGGCTTTGAACTCAGTATGTAGCCCAGGCTGGCCATGCATTTGTGGTAATCATCCTGCCTCAGCCTTCCAAGCACTGAGTTTATACGTGTGTGACACAACACCTAGCCACATAAATCTTTTGAGACTCGGTTTTCTTATGTATAAAATGGGGATAATAACAGTGCTCACTTCATAAGGACAGTATATAGATTTAGTGAGCTCATGTAGGTTACATCACAGTGCTTGGTATGTGGTTTTTACTTAAAGGAGGACCACGTAGCTACCTCATGAGTTTTATCCTTGGTCAGAGCAGGCTTCCTGGTCAGTCAGCAAATCATCATTCCTGTTTGCCCTTCCACATCTAAGCTCCTGCCCTCCTTCACCTGCCCTGTGACCTAGGAGGCTGACCTGGGAGCCTGAGTGCTGGGTGTCTGTCTGGGTCAGGCCAGTGGAAAGACTGGAGGGAGGAAGTACTGTGGAATACAACTATTGATGCGACAAAGACAGTTGAAGAGATGGAGCAGAAATGCCAAACCAAGTTTATAACAAACACATTGATGGATGCGCTGCTTAGGAACCCTGGAAATTTGCAAGGAGAGGCTTTTGTGCTTAGGCTCCTCCCTGGCTCAACACGCTGGCTGCACGGTTGCAATTATAGTTCCTAAGTATAGGCCTCATCCAGAGGCCCCTCTGCCACCTAGCTGACCTCAAATACATGGCCAATTCCTCTTCTTGCCCTTGCAGGCCTGGCAGTGTCAAGGCTGTTCCATGACCTCTTGCTCTGAGTCAGCACACTATTCCTGTTATTTTCCTTAACATTCCTAAATACTGCAGAGCTATTATTATTTTATTTATTTTTAAGAATTTCTTGAGACAACATCTTGCTTTGTAGTTCAGACTGGCCCTGAGCTCACTATGTAACCCAGGCAAGCCTGGAACTCAGCAATCCTCCTGCCTCTGCCTCCCGAGTGCTGTTATGACTGGGTGTGAGCCACCACGCCTGGCATTTGTGGCGTGTGATACTGATTGCTGGTGGGAATCAAACCAAGGACTTTGTGCTTGCTAGGCAGGCGCCAGAACCACTGAGCTAAATCTCTGGCCTGCAGAGCTATTATTCAACAGAGCTACCTACTTCTACCAGATCCCTGACTGGCACAGGGTCTACTAGGCACAACATGTCACCAGGCCCTGAGAAGTTTCACACTTAATGAAATGACACAGTCCCTTCTGGAGCTAATTGTGTCATTTCAGCCCTGTCCTCTGGGAATTGCTGAGCTGAATTCCTTATTCTGGGCTGGAATCCACGGAGGAGCAAGTCGGCCTCCCTCCCTTCCTTCTCCAACACATGCATGGAGAGACCCAGCTTGAATCCCGAGCTAGTGAGGGCCCCCCACAAATCTTCAGAGAGATGTGGTGGCCCCTTTCCTACTCTGCGTGTCCGGGAGCCTATGAGCTCAATAGGACCTCTTTACATGTCAGAGGCACTCTGACAACAGACAAACAAATATGGTCACACTTAGAAGGGCACAGAAAACACCTTTGCCCAAGACAATAGGATTAAACCATGTTCTATTCACCTGCTTCTTCTAGTTTTTCAGTAACTGAATAATTCACTCCCAAATGAAGCAAGGGTTTAACATCTTTGGGGGAATCTAGGGTTCATGAGTTAAGGGGCTTGTTTCATATCAACTCTGAAAAATGGTTTTCTTATTCCAATTGCAAAAATGAAGAGTTGGACCTCGATTATGGGCAGATTTATTTGTAAGCACACTAACAGTCCCTGCCCGGGTCCCACCATACTTTGTTCCATGAATGATTTCAGATAATTTCCCTTGTCCCAGGGAGATGGTGCCCTGGATGGAACCTGTCTTTTGGTCCCACCCCAACCAAACAGTGGATGTGATCTGAGTCATCTCTTGGCATGGTGGCTCACAGTGGGTCCTCTCAGGGCACCCAGTGGCATAATTAAGTGTTCCTGGCTTGGGCTGCTTAGGAACCCTGGAAATTTGCATGGGGAGGCTTTTGCGCTTAGGCTCCTCCCTGGCTGTACACACTGGCTGCACGATTGCGATTACAGTTCCTAAGTATAGGCCTCATCCAGAGTCCCCTCTGCATTTGTGTTGGGCATATGCACATATGCAAAATAAACAGCCCAAGTCGCTTCCAGCTTGGAGGCTGGCTTACAATAAGATGCTGCAAAAACAGGAGCAGTAGCAGCAAGTAGAACTTCTGTAGGGACCCAGGAAACCAGGGCAGAAACCCTTCTGCAGACAAGTCCCTGGTGAGGAGGGATCCCCTGGTGATACCTCATGTCCACTAAGCATTTATTTATTCTATCCAGGCTCTGGCCTAGTCTTTGAGATGCATCATTTTATTGGGGACCGAAAACAACCCCTGCAACAATGAACTATTACCCTTAAGCTTTTCTCAGTAATAAAATCCCACTTTAGAGATGAGGAAGCTGAACTCAGAAAGCTAGGAAACTTCTCAGTAGCTGGGCGTGGTGGTACAGGTCAGTAATGCTGGTTGAGACAGGTGTTTCATGAGTCTGAGGTCAGCATGGTCTACATAGCAAAAACCTGTCTCAAAAAAACAAAATTAGGGCCGCAGATTTAGCTCAGTGTTTCCAGCACCTGCCTAGCAAGCACAGTGCTTGGCTCGATCCCAAGTAACCACATGCAGCAATACCGGTATTGTGACTCATACCCACCAGCAATCAGTACCACATTCCACAATAGCAGGCGTGGTGACTCATGCCTATAATCCCAGCACTTGGGAGGCAGAGACAGGAGGATTGCTGAGTTCCAGGCTTGCCTGGGCTACAGAGTGAGCTCAGGGCCAGCCTGAACTACAAAGTGAGACCCTTTCTTCAAAAAGAAAAAAACAAAAATAAAATAGAAAAAAGAAAGAGGGGTCCCTCCTAAGGTGAGACAGAACCCAGGTCTAGTTAGCTTTAAGAACCCTATGCTGCCACTTCCCTGGCCATGCAGCCCAGGAGGCATTTTATTGCCATGGGGACCTGGCACATGAGTGACCGCAGAGGAGCAAGGGAACATCTGCCTGCTGGGACAGAGGCTTCATAAAGACAGAGATCTTTGGTTTACTGCTGTTTCCCCAGCCCAGGACAGTGCCTATCACATATTCACTCTAGGAACAAAAGGACAGACCATTTGTGGCTGTTTGCCACCCAGCCTCAGCCATCAAAAACCTGGCCTGTGAGTGTGCATGGACCATAGAAGAAGTCAAGTTAGACCAGCAAATTACCCTGTGGGCTGTGGGTCTGTGACATGTGACGTGGGATCTAAATGGCTGGAAATGTGTCAAATTTTACCTCTGTGGATCACGGCTCCAGAAGTACAAGAACAACCACTGCAGCAGCCCTACCAGGCAAGCCAGAGCTTGTGACAGGTGACAGGTGTCAGGGCTGGACCCCTTACTGAGAGCTTCCTGTACACTGCAGAGGGCTGGGGAGACAGGCTGAGGAAAGGATGGGGGCTCCTGTGAGGGAGAGGGGAGGGAGGTGCCTATAATGCCATAGAATGAGAGCTAATTCCACAACGGAACACACAGCAGAAATTAAAAGGTGGAAGTTTATTCACGCACGTGGACTCCACTTCTTAGCAAAGTGAAGCGCTCAGTTGAAGCTGTGAGGGGTTTTTAAAGGAAAAACTGGTGGTTACAGAAATGGGGTAAAGGGCGATCACATCGTTATCTTTGCAGACCACAGCTGCAAGGACAAAAGTCTGGCTGTTTTAACAGAACGTCTTAACAGATCACACAGTTTTACAATTTAAAAGTATCTTTGCAATACATCCTACACATCCCATTATATTCCAGGGAGATAGTTTCCTCTTTTGGGAAGGGTTGTGCAGGCAAGGTTGTATAAGGGCAGTGTGCAGGTAGTTAGGTAAAAGGTCACAGTCCTAAGGCTTTGTTTGCCTAGGAGCAGGGAATAACATAACATGGAGTAACTCTGGTTATGTGAGTCTTACAGTGCCCAGCTCACAACCCAGTGGGCCAGACTCTCTCCAGAGACCTCCTTCCTCCTGCTTCTCCCTGTTGGGCTGTCTGAGGGAACAGTAGAAGTAGAATCCCCTACCTGCTCCGCCTTGCAGGGTTGGGCCCACTTCCTCTGCCCCTCCAAGAGGCATGCTTTCTGGTCCTGGCCAGGCAAACCTTCAGGGAAGAGCAGCCTGGCTCCCTAGGGCCTGAAGGCTTTGTGGCCAGAGCAGAAGACAGCGGAGTTGGAGCAGGGAGCAGGTGGGTAGATTGGATCTTTTCAGAATTACTCTTGGGTTTCTAATGAGTATTTTTGCTCTTTTTTTCTGCTCATTATGAGGTCTCTGTTGAGGCCCTAAGTCATGTGGACCATTTCTGACTTCAGCAGACCCCTGGGCAGGTCCCAGAGAAGTGTACTCATGCAGGTTAGCTGTGCCTGGCTTCTCCCATTTGAGCAGGACTGTGGGCTGAGCCTTTTATTCCTGGCTCTCTAACACTAGAAAAAGCTGGTTCATCTCTCTCTCTCCCATGTGATAAGGAAGTTATTTGAATTTCCCCTCTCTGGTGAGAGGGCCCTAATTCCCAGACAACCTCTGTGCATGATAGGAATCTCACAAGAATGGCCCACAAGGACCAGGCTATGACCCTTGATACTATATCTCATCCCAGGTCTCAAGACCCTTTGAGAACTCTTCAGATCTCCCCTAGATTTTCAGAAGGCCTATCTGGAGGCTGGAAGGAGATGGAGGGATTAACTGTGAACCCCAAGAATAGCCTGGGCCTGGGAGTCAGTTGTGGTTGGCTACAATGTCCTTCTAAGAGCTCATTGAGTTGAGTGGGCTTTGGGGAAGTGATTGGATCAAAGAATTGAAACTTCATTAGTGGATGAATGCACTGATGAGATCGTAATATGATGGGATTATAGGGAAGTGATAAAAACAGAAAGTGAGGCGTAGTTGAAGAGAATGAGTCAGCGGGCACATGATCTTGGGGACTAGATCTTGTTCTTGACCCCTCGTCTCTGACTCTTTTCTTCTCCTCCTTCCTGGCTGGCACAAGGTGAGTATATTTCCTCCGCCATCTTTTTCCACCTTGCTATTCTGCCTCACCTCAGGCTCATCTCCATGGAAACCAGTTAACTAAACTGGTTAAACCCTCTCAAACCATAAGCCAAAATAACTATTTACTCCTTTCAGTTGTTTAGGTCAGGCGTTTCATCAACAACAAAAAGCTGACTAACCCTGAGGCTGAGGTTGTGTTACTGGGTGTTGGGTACTGGAGGTGGTTTCTAGGCCCTTTCTGTCCTGGACAAATAATTGAATGAAACAAACAAAAAAATGGTGGCAAGGTTTCACATGTATTAATACAGGTAAGAAAATAAACCTAGATCGGTAAGGAAAGAACAGGTTCTGTAGAGTGAGTTTGGGCTGAGTAAAAAAGAGAGGAAAATTAAAAACACACTGTAGTGCAGAGTGGGCTATCCTGACAATAGTAAGCACTTAATGGCGACTGTATCTTTTTTGTGTTTTTCACACTGGGGTCACACTGAGGTCATCCTATTAAAAACCTGCTTGGGTTCACACACAAAGTCCACATGCAAGGTTCTGAGAACTGCTCTGTGATGTGCTCGGGTCATTTCTCCTTTCCCAGCCAGGATTAGCCAGGCCCCACCTCCCTGTCTCACTCAAGCTCACCAAGACCCAGGCAGGGTGGCCAGGCCTTCCTCATGATTTGCAAGGTATGAGGTAATTGTTGGATCTGGAGACAGTGGGGTGAAGAGGGGCGAGAAGGGAGATGAGAGAGCTAACGGGAAGGTGTGAATGGGCGTCTCTTGGAAATTCTGGAGGGGGTGTCTGGGTGTCCTTCCGGCCCTCAGCTGAGGTCCCCTAAAACAGACACAAGCTACTAACCACAGTCACGAGAGCTTCTTCAGCCGCTGGTTCTGTGTGCCGACTTGAACCCTGGTGGTTAGAAGTGGTACAGTCCTGCGTGGGACAGTCATTCATGTACCACTAGTGGTTCAAGCCACGGTACAGCAAGTGTACAAATGACGGCCCTGTTTTAAGTGTATTAACTCTTGCCAGTCTACGAAGAACACACCACATTACTGTTACAGAGGAGTAAACTGAGAGAGAAGGAAAGGAAATTACTCAGGCCCCGTACGTAGTAGGCAGTGTTCTACCACTGACCCACACCCTGTAAGTTACCAGTTTTTCTTGCAGTTGGTAGGAAGTGGCGCCAGGGATGTTTGCTCTGGAGCTCCTAAGAATGGGCTGTTTCTTAGTGAAAATATAATGTCTCTGCTGACTCTAGGTCTCTCTTCCTGGCCAGATCAGATCTCATAGATGCAGACCTTTCCGTCTGCTCCCTGGAGGGTCTGCTCTGGCCTGCCTGCTGCGGGCTGGATGAGGCCAGAGGGCACAGGGCATCTCAGCTGCACTCGTAAAGCATCCAGTCCTGCTGTTGTCAGCTGTGCTGCTGCCTCCAGGAATGAGATCCTCTGTGGCTCCCTCATGTTGGGATAAAACCCTCCGCTCGCGCGGGGAATGCTGGAGATGACGTGGGGGCAGAGTCGCTGCAGCTTCCACCACCTTCCAGCTATCCTGGGTGCTGTGGGGCGCTGAGCCCCTGGGAAGGACCCTCAGTGCAAACCCCAGGTCAGCCTTGCAGGCTGCTGGCTCAGGCAGGGCTTGGTGTGCTGGTATCTTGGGTTAATTTCTGTTTGATCCTCTGGTTCTCACTCTTCTTTTTCTTGCTGTGTAAGTTTCTGTTGGTTTGTGTTTTTGGCTTTTGTTTTTGTGTTATTTTGGCTCCTGTCTCTTTTTACTTTGTCTTTCTCGGTTTATATCTTTATTTGAGTGGGTCTTGGAATGCTCATTTCCTGTGTGTTCAGTATCCTATCTTTGATACTTTTTTTTTTGATACTATCTTTGCTTTTGTACTTACTGATCATCTAAAACTTTGGCCAAAAAGAAAACAGTGGTGCATGTGTGTGCATGTAATCTGTAGCCCTTAAACTCATTCCTGGTCTCCATATTAATCTTACCAATAAGCCAACTGTGTTCTCTTGCTTCTCTCCCCTCCCATCATGCTTCCTCAACTGTTGCCTCACTGTGGAACCCAGAGCCTTGGCATAGTCCTAGCTCTCATTCAGAGTCTAGCCTGGTGTGGGATAACTGACTGACTAACAGATGACATGACTGATCTGTGTCTTACGCAATCCTTCATTAGTAAGACATACGAGGGTTAATTTTTGTAACTATATTTTCTTTGTCAGTTAAGTTTCATTACAAACTGAAGCAAAGATGTTAAAAAGTATAGAAGAATGTAGGGTGTAGAGAGGAATAACATAAGAACTGCCATTGTGGGTCCCACCATATTCCGTAACCTGACAAGCCTTACATGCTTCTTCCTGGTCACGTGCCCTTCCCCCTTAGCAGAGCCCACTAATTTGTATTTGTCACTTGCTTTTCTTTTGAGTTTGACTCCCTGTGCATAGAAACATATACTCTTATCCATTTGTTTTGTTTTGGTGGTGGTGATATTTTTGTTTTTGTTTTTGTTTTAGTCTTTAGGGCACAGCAGACAGGCCCCACAGGCACTCTACCACTGAGCTGCACCCACAGCCCTTTTTGCTTTTTGAGTCAGGATTTCCCTAAGCAGCCCAGGCTGGCCCAGAACTTGTGACTGAGGCCTCCTCCTCAGCCTCCCTAGTGGCTGGAATTAGAAGTATATGCCTCTGTCCCTGACTCTTTTACCCATTTGTAAAATGTGAACTAATGGAATCATATGTTTGCACATTTTGTGATTTACTCCTTTTTTTTTTTGAGACAGGGTCTTGCTTTGTAGTTCAGGCTGGCTCTGAGCTCACTGTGTAGTCCAGGCAAGCCTCGAACTCAACAATCCTCCTGTCTCTGCCTCCTGAGTGCTGGGATTACAGGCATGAGCCACCACGCCTAGCACTGTGGTATGTGGTATTGATGGCTGGTGGGTGTAAGTCACTACGCCCAGCACTGTATGTGGTTACCGGGATCGAACTCAGGACCTTGCATTTGCAAGGCAGGCACTGGAACCACTGACCTAAATCTCTGGCCCTATTATTTACTCCTTTAACTTAACATTGTTTTTGAGATTTATCTGAATTGATCCACAGAGCTGAAGTTCATTTCTTCTGCTCCGCTGTTCCATAGGACAGCACCACAATTATCCAGGTGTTCTACTGTTGCTGCTCACTGGACTATTCTGCCTTTTACTGTTCTAAGCGCCAGAGCGGGGGCAGGAGTGAGGCATGTCCTTGGTTTAGGTTTATGGATGCAAGACTTCACCCTCTGCTTCCATCTTCACAAAGCTGACCCACCTCCCCCTAGGAATCTCTTCCATGTCTTCTCTGTGTCTTCTATAAAGACATTTGTCACTGAGTTTAGGACCCAGACATGTTTTCTCAGAATGATTTTGTCTCCAGATGTTTAATTTATATCTTCAAAGACTTCTTCCAAACAAGGGCATGGTCACAGTTTTGGGGACACAGATGCCACTTTCGGGGGGCTGCCATTCAGTCTACTTTCAGTGCCAAGGGTGCCATCTTGGACCCCACAGCCTGCAGCCATCCTTTGAGTACTCCTCAGTTTTTTGCCTTCTGGTCCTGCCCCTGCTAAGCAGCCCCGTGTGGACATCTGTGTAGTCCCCTGCTTCCCTGGACAGGAGTTTCTACAGTATCTGACATGAGAGTGAAATTGCTGGGTGGTAGAACATGTATCTTTGTTAGGTAAGGTCAAGCTTTTTTGTTTATTTGTTGTTGCTTTGAGACAGGATCTCACTATGTAGCTCAGTCTGGCTCTGACTCACTGTGTAACCCAGGCTGGCTTCCAGCTTATTGCAATCCTCCTGCCTCTGCCTCTTGACTGCTAGGATTATAGGCATGAATCACCACACCCAGTGAGGCCAAGATTTTTACTGATATGGTTTTACTGATTTATTTTCCAGTAATAGTAGATGGCAGGTCCTGCACATCACATTCTAGTTGATCCAAGACCTGCTGTTGTCCAGTTTTCTGACTGTACCAGCCCCATGGGTATGAAAAAGTAACTTATTGCTGGACATGGTGGCTCACGCCTATAATCCCAGCATTTGGGAGGCAGAGGCAGGAGGATTGCTGAGTTTGAGGCTTGCCTGGGCTACAAAGTGACATCCTATCTCAAAAAAAAAAAAAACTTGTCCAAGTTTTAATTTGCATATCACTTACTACTAATTATATTTTACATGCCTTCACATGTTCATAGTCATTTGCATCTCCTGACAGATGTTTTTCAGGCCTTTTGTACATTTTTATCATATATTTTGCCTTTTTTTTTTTTTTTGAGACATGGTCTTGCTTTGTAGTTCAGGCTGGCTCTGAGCTCACTATGTAGCCCAGGCTAGCCTTGAACTCAGCAATCCTTCCTGTCTCTGCCTCCCAAGTGCTGGGATTATAGGCAAGAGCCATTGCCTTTTTATTTCTAATGCACTTTATTCCCCATACATAACTAATCCTTCTTCAAGTATGTTCCAAATATTTTCATACACTAAATTGTCTTTTCACTTTCTCATTTTAAAATGTAATTGTGTTTATCAATTATTTCCTTTATCATTTGATTATTTTCTTTATCATTTATATTTTACTTGTTCCTTTTTAAAAATTAATTTTACTGGTATACTTTTGATATACATAGTGATCACAGTCATCATAGGGAATTTTTTTGTTCTCACTTTGAGAAATCTTTCCCCAGCACCAGATTTGGGAGGTTGAGGCAGGAGAATTATTGTGAGTTTGAGGCCAATCTGGGCTCCAAAGTGAGTTGAAAGCCAGTCTTTGAGACCTTGCCTCAAAGGACAAAAACACTTGCCCCTCTCCTTGAGCATATAAAAATATTTCTCTCTATTGCCTTTTAAAAACTTTGTACATTTTGCCTTCTTCTTAGAATGGATTTCTTGATATATACTTTAAGGCAAGGATGCAACTTCATTTTCTTCTATTAATTAATTGAATGTCTTGACACCGTTTATTAAATAGTCTCTCCCATGACCTGAAATGCCTGTGAGTTGTAAGGTGAGTCTCTGTATGCCTGAATGTCGTTCTAGGTTCTCCCCATCCCGCTGCCCATTGGTTGAACCCCTTCCACCGCTGCCCTGTCTTTATCACTCTGGCTTTAGCAGTAAGCCATGGTAGCCCCCACCCTCCACTAGCTTATTCTTTTGCATAACCGACTGGCACCCTTGGACAGCTGCACTTCCATATCCTTTTTCCTTTTTGTGCTGGAGATTAAAACCAGGACTCTACTCATGCTAAGCACAGTCTACTACTGATCCAATCCAGCCTTCTCTGTACTGTGGGTGTGTGTGCATGCGCATCCACCCATAAAAAGTCTTCACAAATGCTAGCAAGTACTCTACTCTGAGCTAAGTCCCCAGTCTATTCATATATGTATTTTGTTTTGTTTTTCTGAGACAGGGTCTCATTCTGTAACCCACTCTGAACTCATATGGCCTAGAACTCACTGTGTAGCCCAGGCTGGCATCAAACTCATGGTGATCCTCCTACCTCAGCTTCTCAAATGCTGCACTTACAGGTGTGTGTCACTATGCCCAGCTCTCTCTATATTTTTGAAATAGCTTTTCAAGTCTCTTAAAAATGTCTATTGGTATCTTGGAAACAACCCAAATGCCCATTAACCAGAGACTGGATCAAGAAGGTGTGTGTGTGTTTTGTGTGTGTGTGTTAGATAAAATGGAGCATTACTCTGCCATAAAGGATGATAAATTTGAGTCATTTATACTCAAATGGATGTAGCTTGAGGACATAATCATAAGTGAAGTAAATAGGTCACAGATGTGTAAATATTGTATCATTTCTCTGATATGAGAAGTTGAAGATATAAGTGAGTTCTAGAGTGTATGATAGTGTGAAACAGAAAATATTCAAATGGTAAAAGGGGTAGTGGTATATAGTGTGGGGGAAAATGTGATGGTAAAGAAAAAGGAAACAAAGCTTATGTATATAGGAGGGGGAGATTGTAGGGTAGGTAAGGGAATGAGAAAAAATGAGAATTGTGTCATATACTGGTACAAAGTTTCAATAGCGATTGTGGTCATGATGTGTATATACAATAAAATCAATTTCAATAGCGATTGTGGTCATGATGTGTATATACAATAAAATCAATTAATAAAAAATATCTATTGGGGTTTTAATAGGCATTAGATTAAAAGTATAGATAAGTTTGGTTAGAACAGACAATTATAATACTGAACCTTCTTAACCAATAAGATTGTATTTCTCCCTACTTTTTTTTTTTGAGACAGGGTTTCACTTTGTAGTTCACGCTGGCCCTGAGCTCACTATGTAGCCAGGCAAGCCTTGAACTCAGCAATCCTCCTGCCTCTGCCTCCCAAGTGCTGGGATTACAGGTGTGAGCCACCATGCCCAGCACTGTGGTGTGTGGTACTGATTGCTGGTGGGTGTGAGTCAGCAGGCCCCGTATTGTTGTATGGTTACCAGGGATCAAATTCAGGCCCTTGTGCTTGCTAGGCAGCCACTGGAACCACTGAGCTGAATCTCCA
>PVIC010023781.1:0-26562 GCA_004025085.1 Thryonomys swinderianus
AATAATAATAATAATAATAATACATGTGTATACCAGGCATGGTAGCTCATACCTGTATTCCCGGTACTCGGGAGGCAGAGGTAGGAGGATTGCCGTGAGTTCGAGGCTTGCCTGGGCTGTCTAGTGAGTTCAGGCCCAGCATGAACTACAAAACAAGACCCCCATCTCAAAAAACTAAAAAACTAAAAATAGAACAACAATAATAATACATGTGTTTCTTATTATCCACGGGGGAGTTGGTTCTAGGGCCAAAAGTGAGCAGAGACCAAAGTCTGCAGCCACTCGGTAATCAGTGAAGGGTCTGCAGGCCCACAGCACCTTCCAGGAGAGCTCACAAACCCTGACAGTGTATGCACTCTCAGCCAGGTCATGAACGTCAGTGAATACACAATTCCCTCTCCCCCAGAGCGGGCCTTGAACCCAGGGTCTTGGCACTGGGCTGCATCCTCAGCTCTTTTGATGAATTATTAATTAATTAATTAATTAATTATTCAGACAGGGTCTTGCTAGATAGTCCAGGCTGGCTTTGAACTCACTGTGTAGCCCAGGCAGGAGTTTAATCTGTAATCCTCCTGCCTCAGCCTTCCAAGTTTCAGGTGTTAACCACCATGCCTGGCCAGAACAGACACAATTAAAACAAAATATATTTTTCAATCTCTGGTTGGTTGAAACACAGGATGTAAGAAGACTCCTGGTTGTAGAGAGTAGGCTATGCAGGTGTCTGGCCTGCCTGTCTTCCTTCCTTCCTTCCTTCTTTCTTTTTTTTTTTTTTTTTGACAAATCTCACTCTGTATTTTAGACTGGTTTTGAACTACTCATAGTAATCCTCTTGCCTCAGCCTTCTGAGTGCTGGGATTACAGGTGTCCACTACAAGCCTGGCTTTCTCCTTCTCTTCTCCCTTTCTTCTTTTTTGTTTGTTTGGGGTCTCGCTATGCAGTTCAAACTGGTCTTAAACTCTGTAGTCCAGTCTGGTCTTGAACTCACAGAGATCTTCCTGCCTCAGCCTCCTGAGTTCTGGGATCATAGATGTGTGACACCACACTTGGCCTTTTTTTTGAGACAGGGTCTTTGCTATGTAGTTCAGGTCTTTTATGTTCTCTTCCTCCACCTGTTTTGTTTTTAGGATGAGAGACTTGCTGTGTTGTTCAGGTTGGTCTCAAATTCTTTGATTTAAACCAAGAATAGTGGTGCATGCTTGTAGTTCGAGCATTCTAGAGGCTGAGGCAGGAGTATTGCTATGTTCGAGGCCAGCCTGGACAACATAGTTAGTTCAAGGGCAGCCTGCACTACCAAAAAAACAAAACAGAACAAAAACAAACCCAAAACAAAAAACCCCACAAAAATTCCTCCAATGAAAAAATAAATTCTGAGGCTGGGGATTTAGTTTGAGTGGTACTGTGCCTACCTAGGAAGCACAAGGTCCTGAGCTTGCAAAAAGAAAAATCCTGCAAAAAGAAAAAAAAAAATTCTGCAAAAAGAAAAATCCTGCAGTGTGGTCCTCCATCAACTTCTTGTGTAGCTGGGGTATCGTTTTAGCATTAGTATTTGGGAATTATGATTAATCCCTTTTGTCAGGTGGGAATAACTGAAGCTCAGAGAAGTCCAGTAATACCAGAAAAATCATGCAGGCTATATTTCAAACCTCGAGAGGCTAAGGCAGGAGGATCTCCTGCCTAAGCAAAGTAGCAGAGACCCTGTCTGGAAGCAAACAAACTGAAGAGACTCCCACACCCTCTGTTGTGGCTGCCTGTCTGCCCAGCCCCCAAGCTTGACCTCCGCCTTCATCTCTGCTTCCGCAGGGAGCATCTCCTCTGTGGCTCATCGGCCCTTTGCTGTGTAACTGTCGGCATCCTTGAAGTTCTTTCTTCCTCACAAATTGGGGGAAATTCCTGCATCGCAGACCATCCTGGCATCTCACACGGGATGGGGTGTGTGCCATGCTCTGCTCATTCCAGGTGTTCTTTCCTTTCCTGCAAAGGGACAGCAGGGCCTGAGCATCCAGGATTTGTTTTTTGTTTTTGTTTTGAGACAGGGTCTTGCTTCATAGTTCAGGTTGGCCCTGAACTAGATATATAGTCCAGGCTGGCCTCGAACTCCTTCTGCCTCTGTCTCTCAGTGCTGGGATTACAGGCATGAGCCTCCATGCCCGGCATTATGATTATGTGTTACCGGGGATTGAATTTGGGACCTTGCACTTGCCAAGCAGGTGCTGGAACCACTGAGCTAAATCCCTGGTCCCAGGATTTGTTTCTGTTGTTGTTTTGAGGCAGGGTCTTGCTTTGTACTCCAGGCTGACCTCACAGTCACAGTGATCCTCCTGGTTCAGCTACCTGTGTGTTGTATCCAAGTGTCCATGTTGAGGCTTGGCCACTTCCCTGGGTGGAGGGGGTCAGGGTTGGTGTGGGACGGTTCCTGGCCAGGATGTGTGAGTATCAGGGCCTGGTTTTGTGTGGCTTCGACCTAGACCAAGGCTGGAAGTGGAGGATGTGAGGGAGGAGGCCGGAGCCTGTGTTTGGGCCAGGAAGCTTGACCTGGGGTCCTGCAGGTCTCTGTTCCCAGCTCATAGATTCTTCGGGGCCCTTGTCCCCAGCTCTGGAGGCTGAAGTCTCTGGGTTCTGGTGTGGAAACTGACTGCAGTGCATAGGGGCTGTGATAGTGACCTAGCAAATTCCCCAGGGCACCAGCAGGGAAAGAAGCCATTTTTGGAGAAAAATTGTAATTGAGGGCCCTAAAAATACTAAAATAAATTGGGCGTGGTAATGTGTGGCCATAAGATTAGTATTTGGGAGCTGGGGAGATTAAAGGTTCGAGCCCACCTGGGCAGCCCATCAGGGCTTATTCTGAAAATAAAAGTAAAGGAAGGACCGAGGAGGAAGGTAAGTGTGAAGGTGCTGGTTTCAATATTTATGCCACAGTGTGTGAAGGAGTTTGTTTACTTGTCATGGAAAATAAGAGGTTGCTCCCTTCTTTCCTTCCTTCCTTCCTTCTTCCTTCCTTCCTTTCTCCTTCCCTCCCTCCTTTCTTTTTCTTTTTCTTTTTCTTTCTTTCCTTTCTTTCCCTTCCTTCCTTCCTTCCTTTCCTTCCTTCCTTCCTTCCTTCCTTCCTTCCTTCCTTCCTTCCTTCCTTCCTTCCTTCCTTCCTTCCTTCCTTCCTTCTTCTCTCTCTCTCTCTCTCTCTCTCTGTCTCTTTCTTTCTTTCTTTCTTTCTTTCTTTCTTTCTTTCTTTCTCTTTCTTATTTTCAGTACCAGGAATCAAACTCAGGACCTTGTGCTTGTCACGCAGACATGATGCCAGTGAGCTAAACCGGCCTTTATTTTTTATTTCTCTGGTGCAGGGGTTGGAATCCAGGAATTCCAGCAGTATAGGCAAGCATTCAGTCAAAGGCTACATTTCCCAACACTTTCTATTGAGACAAAATTTCACCAGACTGGTCTCAAACTTGAGGTGCTCCTTCCTCAGCCACCCAAGTTTTCATTACAGGCATGCGGCACCACCTATGGTTTTACTTTTTTTATGGAGATAATAACAATAGTGCTGAGTGTGGTGGTACACACTGTAATCCCAGTGCTGGGAAAGCTGAGGCAGGAAGATTGCCATGAGTTTGAGGTGAGGTTGAACTAGATAGCAGACCCAGTTTTTTTGTTTTTTTGAGACAGGGTCTTGCTATCTGGCCTCGAACTTGCTGTGTATGTATCCCAGGTTGGCCTCAAACTCTCAGCAGTCCTCCTGCCTTGGCTTCCCAAGTGCTGGGATTACAGGCATGGGTTGCCAATTTCATATTTAAACAGACCCACGTGAATCCCACCCAGATGGAGACACTGTTCTCAGCACCTTAGAACTTTCCTAGAAATTGCAGTCTCCAGGTCAGCGTGTGCCTTTATTTTTGAGACAGGGTCTCACTTCATAGTTCAGGCTGGCCCTGAGCTCACTATGTAGCCCAGGCAAGCCTCGAACTCAGCAATCCTCCTGCCACTGCCTCCCGAGTGCTGGGATTACAGGTGTGAGCCACCACCCCCGGCACTGTGCTATGTGGTACTGATTGCTGGTGGGTGTGAGTCACCGTGCCCAACACTGTGTGTGGTTACCAGGACCGAACTCAGGACCTTGCACTTGCGAGGCAGGCGCTGGAACCACTGAGCTAAATCTCCGGCCCAGCGTGTGCCTTTTTATAAAGGTCACGCATCGCATGATGCAGTACTGGTGCGCTTTGCTTTTCCGCCCCGCAAGTGAAAGACCACCGGCCTAAGCATGCGCTGTGAGTGAGCCGCGCAACATCAAATTGTGCACAGAAAGTCACCGCTGCCTGCTCAGAACCTTTAGGCAGAGAAGCCTGTCTGGCAGGGTTCCAGACAAGTTAACACTGATCTGGGGGGGCCTGACTGTCGGGGTTTGAAGTTCGGCCTGGTCCTTAGCAACTCCCCAAACTTCCCTGGCCTCGTTTCCTCATCTGTAGAATGGGGACAGAGGGCACCCATGTCATGGGGCTGTGACCAGAGACAGCTCTGAGACCCTCGAGTCTCAGAGCTTGGCGGCAGCGTCTGGCGCGCAGGGCTGCTGCGCTACCTGACAGTGGTCCGGCGCCGCGGGTTAGAGCAGCGGGGAGGCGGCGGCGGGGCCCAGGGCTTGATTGAGGCTGATCCGGCTGGGAGGCCCAGGCACTCGTGTCGTCACCTGCGCCTCCCGGCCCTGTGCCCTCCCCCACGCCGCCACCCTCCGCTTCTCCGCGATCTGCCGCAGAAAGGAGAAGTACCGAGTTCCCCAGGGGTCGGCCGCGCCCCTTCCTGTCCCGCCCCGACGGCTGCCCGGGGGCAGTGGGTTGGCAGCCCCCGCGCCGGGACCGCCGATCGAGGTGGCGAGGAGGCGCTCAGGGCCCCGGGAGCCTAGGTGGAGGCCCAGCCCGCTCTCTGCTGCCGGACAGGCTGCGCCTCCTCTTCGCCGGCACCCGCTTCCTCGCCCGGAGCCCCAGGATGGTGAGGTAAGGGCCGAGGCCCAGGAGCAGGTGGCATGGCCAGGGCTCCTCCTCACTGCTGCCCGCCCGCCAGGTGGTTCCACCGGGATCTCAGCGGGCTGGACGCAGAGACCCTGCTCAAGGGCCGCGGCGTAGACGGCAGCTTCCTGGCCCGGCCCAGCAGCAAGAATCAGAGCGACTTCTCGCTGTCGGTCAGGTAGGAGGCCCAGCCTGCAGCCCCGACCCCGTCCTCCTCCTGGGTCCCTGCCTGTCCCCACCACCTCACCGCCTGGCGCCCCACAGGGTGGGGGACCAGGTGACCCACATTCGGATCCAGAACTCGGGGGACTTCTATGACCTGTATGGAGGGGAGAAGTTCGCCACACTGACGGAGCTGGTGGAGTTCTACACACAGCAGCAGGGTGTGCTCCAGGACCGCGACGGGACTGTCATCCACCTCAAGTACCCACTCAATTGCTCCGACCCCACCAGCGAGAGGTGACAGCCACTCCCCAGCCCAGGCCCCTGTCCTCCGCCAGGGTCGTGTCCCTGGCAGGTCAGCCCTTTCAGTGGAATTGAAGCTGCGTCCTGCAGCAGTCCTGGCCTTGCCAGGCTCCTCAGGGCAGTGAGAGGTCGACATGCTGGTCCATCATGGGGTCTTCATTGAACTCATTATGCAACCCGGTATGGCACCTGGTGATCCTCCTGCCTCAACCTCATGAAGGCTGAGGATCCCCTTTTGTTAGGATGCTTTATGCCGCATCTCAGCAACCTGATGAGGATTGGTTGGGCAGTTGGGGTTGGATGAAGCTTGTCTAGTCTCAGGGCCCAGAGCAAGATGCTAATTAAAA
The DNA here is from genome assembly GCA_004025085.1 of Thryonomys swinderianus. Classification (NCBI taxonomy): domain Eukaryota; kingdom Metazoa; phylum Chordata; class Mammalia; order Rodentia; family Thryonomyidae; genus Thryonomys; species Thryonomys swinderianus. The sequence goes on from PVIC010023781.1 coordinate 5,801, forward strand.
ATAGGGCCCAGTTCTGTGTGGGGGCAGGTCTAGCCTCAGCCATTTTCCCTCTCTTAGCTGCAAATAATGGACTCTTAACTGAGCTGGCTGACCCCATGTGGTGTGCACAAAGCGCAGGTGAGGGAAGGAGGGAAAAGGAGTGCTGAGTGGTATGTAATCTTAGTACTCTAGAAGGCTGAGGCAGGAGGGTTCCAAGTTTAAACCTTCCTGGGCAGTTTAGCGGCTTATGAAATGCTCACTGAAAATTGAAAAGGGTTGGAGATGCAGCTAAGGACCTGGATTCAATCCCCAGTACTACCCCCCACCGGAAATAAAGCTCTTCATTACACTGTGGCCCAGTTTAGTGGTTTAGGGTCAAAGAAAGGGAATGACCCTAGTTTTGTTCCCCTGGATCCCTGAGGCTGGGCAGCACTGCCCTGGTCCCGTGTTTGTGCGCTGTTGCCCTGACTCTGAACCTTGGTATGGCCAGTGCTTAGGAATCATTTTTCCTTGTTCCTGGGATGGAACCCAGGGCCGTTGTCAGTCTTTCTGAGATTCCTGTCTGCAGGCAGCAGTCCAGTCTGGGTTAAGTCACTGAGGAAAACTTAGAACTAGATGAGGCCGAGATCAGAGGCCACCTTCGGACCCTTTTCAGTCAGCTCGGAGCCACCTGCTGGCTCCCTGTGAGGGCATCCTCTTATGCCTGTGCACCCTTGGGATGGATCCCTTGCTTTGTGTTGCCCTCTGAAGTTTGTTCTCTGTTTTTATTGAGACAGGGTCAGGCCAACCTTGAACTCATTATGTAGCCCAAGATGGCATCAAACTCTTGGCAATCTTCTTTTCTCAGCTTCCTGAGGGCTGGGATTATGGGCCTGCGTCTCCTGACGTGGTTTCTTCTTCCCTGCAACATTCACAGCTCTTTTGCCACCCAGACCCTCTTGCTGTCCCCACTTCCTGGCCCAGCTGTGGGGCAGCAGGGCCTGGCCAGGGCCATGGCTGGGTTTGGGCTGGCCAGGTCGGCCAGGAGGGCTGAGGCTGGGCCTGGAGGGATCTGAGGGAGCAAGGTGGTGGGCTGCTCAAAGAGGAGCTGTGGTCTCCCCTGGGCTCCTGGCCCTCAGCCCTGACCTCTGCTCCCGGCTCTGTCCCGAGCCTCCTGTGGGGGCCAGTCTGGCTGGGAATTTGCATGTGTCCTGGTGGCTGCCTTGGTTGTCCCTGCCCTCATTTGCATGGAGACTTCCTCACCCTCCTGGCCCTGCAGGGTGGGCTGGGCTCCTGCTTGGTGCAGACAGGGAGAGTGAGGAGGCCGAGGAGACCGAGGGCCTGGACAGCAGGTGCGAGGTGGGTCAGTACCCTCCTCCTCCTCCTCCTCCTTTTCCTCCTCCGGCCCTGCGGTTGGAAAATGCCCCTCCCTGGGCTGAGGAAACCTCACCCCCTCACTTCTCACTCTCTCCCCAGGAGTTTTGTGTTTTTCCATCACGTGGTTTCCTGTGGGGCTGGGCAGTGGGGCTGCAGTTCCCTCCTGGGAAGGGGGTGCTGGGGAGGCCTCAGTTCTGCTTTCTGCCCCGCAGCCCCTCCAGCCACGGGGCCGGGCTCCCCGCTGGGTCCCTCTGTCTGTGCCTTCTGCCTTCATCTCTGCCCAGTTTGCAGTTGGGCCTTGGCTGTATCTCTTCTGCCTCTGCTCTTTCCAGCCCAATCTTGCACCTCACGAATGTGCTGTTGCCCCCAGGTGTCCTGGCTGTTCCATCTGTCTGTCTCAAGCTTCCCGACGTAGCTCTCCTTCGAAGCCTGGTTGAAACTCTTTCTCTGCTGATGTGTGAACCCAAGGCCTGAGGGTTGGCATCTCCCCCTTGGCTGGCATTCCCATGTCAGAACTTTGGGCCTGAACCCAGGACCTCTGCAGTGAGCCAACCCCACCTCAACCTTTATTTACATTAAAAAGCATGTTTTTGGAGACAGGGTCTTACTATATGAACTCGTGTAGTTTTCCTGACTCAGCCTTCCTAGTGCTGGGATTATAAGCATGCATCACCATACCTGACAAATTTTTAAATTTTGCAGGGTCTTGCAAAATTGCACAGCCTGGGCTTGAACTTGGGACTGTCTTGCTTCAGCCTCCCACAGTGCTGGATTACCGTCCGCACACCTCGCCTGGCTTGGTTAGAACCATTGAGGCTTTTCTCCCATCACTCAGGGTGCCGGGGCCGGGGTGTCAGTGCCCAGTCTGTCTCCTCCTCTGTAAAACGGGGTAATCTACTTTCAGCCTTCGTTCTCAGTTTCCGGGTTGGGAGGAGTTGGGCTGTGGCGGGCTCGGCCAGCCTGCCCTAGGACAGTACTGGACCTAAATGCAGTGAGGGGTTTGAGTGCGTCCAGCGAGGTGGTAGGAGCTGAGCTCCGCTGGGGCCGGCCTCTCCGAGCCACCCCCTGCCCCTTCTCCAGGTGGTACCATGGCCACATGTCGGGGACACAGGCAGAGGCGCTGCTGCAGGCCAAGGGCGAGCCCTGGACCTTCCTCGTGCGCGAGAGCCTCAGCCAGCCTGGCGACTTCGTGCTGTCGGTGCTCAGTGACCAGCACAAGGCTGGCGTGGGGGCCCCCCTCAAGGTCACCCACATCAAGATCATGTGTGAGGTGGGGCTCCCATCTGCCCACAGCCAGCTGGGCTGGGGAAGGCCTGCCCGGGCATCAGAAGGGAGGCATGTGCCCTGACTGGGGTCTGCTCGCACCCCAGGGTGAGCGCTACACGGTGGGTGGCCCAGAAACCTTTGACAGCCTCACAGACCTGGTGGAGCATTTCAAGAAGACAGGGATCGAGGAGGCCTCGGGTGCCTTTGTCTACCTGCGGCAGGTGAGGGCAGGCCTGGCCCTGTGGCCTGGGCTGGGCTCCCAGGGCTCTGAGCTGCTGCCCTGTCCTCACCCAGCCCTATTATGCCACTCGGGTGAACGCGGCTGACATCGAGAACCGGGTCCTGGAGCTGAACAAGAAGAATGAGTCTGAGGACACAGCCAAGGCTGGCTTCTGGGAGGAGTTTGAGGTAAGTCACGGGGGCACGGCTGGGACAGCCTGGCTGATGGCCCCCCCCCCAGGCGCCAGGAGGACCACTTGTACCCTTTACGTACCCCTGACACCGCTGTGGCCCTCGCCTCTCCACCTGCGGCCACGGCCCCAGCCTGGGGCTCGCGTCTCCTGTTTCCCCCCCAGAGTCTGCAGAAGCAGGAGGTGAAGAACCTGCACCAGCGGCTGGAAGGGCAGCGGCCGGAGAACAAGAGCAAGAACCGCTACAAGAACATCCTGCCCTGTGAGCACCGTGCCCGAGGGAGGCCGCCTCTCAGCCCATCTCCTCCCGCTCACGGGTGCCCCTGCCGGCTGAGCTCTCCTTTCTCTAACAGCCTCTTCCGGGGACCTCACACTGTGTCCCCCTATCCTGGGCCCATCCACCCTGTCCATGGCCCCATTGGTTCGGGAGGCTTCAGTCCTGGCTGCCTGGCCACTTCCTTCTCTGCCCACTGCAGTTGACCACACCCGGGTGATCCTGCAGGGGCGGGACAGCAACGTCCCAGGATCCGACTACATCAATGCTAACTATGTCAAGGTCAGTGGTGGGTCTGACCCTGAGCTGAGGCTGGGACCTGGGGTGGTAGTGGAGGCCTTAGGTCCATCCGAGACGCCACTCTGTGCTCGCACCTAGAACCAGCTGTTGGGTTCCGAAGAGAACGCTAAGACCTACATAGCCAGCCAGGGCTGTCTGGAGGCCACGGTCAACGACTTCTGGCAGATGGTGTGGCAGGAGAACACGCGTGTCATCGTCATGACCACCCGGGAGGTGGAGAAAGGCAGGGTAGGTGCAGCCTGCGCCGCCTCCCCAGATCTGCACTCCCTTCCCAGGCCTGGAAGGCCAAAGGAAGTTCAGATGCTGGGTGGAAAGGGACCCCTGCTTGCTGGGAAGCCAAGGCCTAGAGACCAAGGGCCACTACACACTGATTTCCAGATTCCTGCTTCCAACCTGAGGCTGAGGTGCAGCTCAAGGGTGGGCGCTTGCGGACACATGGGGGTCCCTGGCCTCTGCCCAGCCCTGCCAGCTCCTCCTTCGGAGGGCCCAGCTGGAATGTGGAATGCAACCTCCTCTGCCTGCACCCCTGGGAGGGTCCCCTCCTGCTGGGCCATGTTCCCGAGCAGCCCACGTTGCCTCTCTTATTGTTTCCTCTGCAGGCTCCTTGAGGCATGTGCTGTGTCTGCTTGCCTCATTTTTTCTTTTCTTGCCTTGTTTTGCGCTGCTGAGGATGACAGTCAGGCAGGCACACGCTCACTGAGCTCCCGCTCAGCCCGCTTGCAGCCTTGGGCAGCTGAGGATGAGCCAGAAGCCACGCAGCCCCAGCGCCTGGGGCCCCAGGTCTCCCGACTCAGCCAGCTCGGGCTGTGGGCTCCTCCGCCATGTCTGCACCAGACCCAGGACCCCGTTCTGTGCCTCATCCTTGTCCCACTTTTCAGAACAAATGTGTCCCCTACTGGCCAGAGGTGGGCACCCAGCGTGCCTATGGACCCTATTCCGTGAGCAACTGTGGTGAGCACGACACGGCAGAGTATAAACTCCGCACATTACAGGTGTCCCCGCTAGACAATGTGAGTGCCCGCCCCCTGCAGCCCTCCAGGACGGGCAGGAGGGTATGGTGCAGGAGTCCATGAACCTGTCTGTGTCCTTGGCCCAGGGGGACCTCATTCGGGAGATCTGGCACTACCAGTACCTGAGCTGGCCTGACCACGGGGTCCCCAGCGACCCTGGGGGTGTCCTCAGCTTCCTGGACCAGATCAACCAGCGGCAGGAGAGTCTGCCACACGCCGGGCCCATCCTCGTACACTGCAGGTGGGGGTGACAGTGGACGGGGCGCTGCTGGGAATGACAGTCAGGCCAGCACACGCTCATTAAGCACCTGTGGGCATCTCCCCTCCCTGGCCACTTGGCTGGCTGCAGCACCCAGGAGAGGCCAGGCTCATGGACAAGGCCAGGCCCTGGCCACTCTGCTTTCCCTGGGTTGCTGTGGGCCCCGACCTCTGCTTCCTCCCTTTGTGGTTCTGGGGGCTTCATCATGCCTTCCTGTCCCCTTCTTGACCCCTCAGGGCTGTGTAGGGACAGATGACCTCTGCTTTCCAGCCACTAGGGTGGGGGGAGGTCAGGGTCCAGCAGGCTTCTCTGGCCCCCAGCCATGTTCTTGGACAAACTGTTTAACCTCTGTCCCCAGATTTATCATGTGTCAACTCAGGCTGCTGGGGTGTGTGAGGAGAAGAGAAGACCCCTTGTCTGGGTCTGGAAAGCTCTCACTGAGGGTGCTGTCAGCTGGCCAGGCAATGGGAACCGCCTGTCACCCTCCCTTCCTTCTCCCTCCACATGACCCGGGACTTCCTCCTTCCTGAGGCAGCTGTCTGCCCTGCACCCAGGCCGGGCCTGGCGGGGGCTCCCTGCTGTCTGTGCGGGGTCTGCTCTCTTCCCTGCCAGCCCTGCTGTCTCAGGAGCTACCCTCCTGTCACCCTGCATTCACAACTTCTTGAAATCCCCGGGGCCTTTATTTAGACACTACAGGAAGGAAGTGGGTGAGAGGGGGTTATTTTTGACAACCTGGGTTTGAAATTAGACAGTGAGACATAGAGCACTGGCCTGATGGGCCAGCCTTGGTGCCGTGGTCTGTGTCCAGGGTGCAGGGGTGGGAGGAGGGAGGCGCCCTGGGCAGCGCTGCCCGTGTCTCCTGGCCTTGAAGTGGGTCTGAGGAAAAGGTGCAGGAAAGTCTCAGGAGGAAGACCCGGTCACTCTGCTTTTGGTCCTGGGGCTGAAACCCAAGGAGCTTGGGAAGGTGGGGAGGGCGAGTCCAGGGCACCCAGGGAGCCCCCAGGGCAGGGTGGAAGGGGGTCCTGGGCTCCAGGGCTGGAGTGGCCATCAGTCAGGAGTGGGAGATGGAGCAGGACATGGAGGCGTCTGAGGACCCTGCGTCCGTGTGTCCATCCAGTAGCACCCTAGAGCCCAGGCCTGCCCGTGAAGCCCTGGGCCCAGGTGAGGGCCCACTACAGGCCTGACAGCCATGCGCCCTCCCTCCACAGTGCGGGCATCGGCCGGACGGGCACCATCATCGTCATTGACATGCTCATGGAGAGCATCGCCACCAAGGGTGAGCGTGGGCACGAGTGCATCGGGCCAGGTGGGGTGGCCCAGGGCTTCCGCCTGAGCGGTAGCTCCCACTCCAGGGCTGGACTGCGACATTGATATCCAGAAGACGATCCAGATGGTGCGGGCGCAGCGCTCGGGCATGGTGCAGACCGAGGCGCAGTACAAGTTCATCTACGTGGCAATCGCGCAGTTCATTGAGACCACCAAGCGGAAGCTGGAGGTCATGCAGGTGAGTGGGCTGGCTGGGCGGGGAGGGCGCCCCGGAGTCCCCCCAACCCCAGGCTGATGGCTGCCCTTCTCCTGCAGTCCCAGAAGGGCCAGGAGTCAGAGTACGGCAACATCACCTACCCCCCTGCCTTGAAGAGCGCCCATGCCAAGGCTGCCCGCACCTCCTCCAAGTGAGTCCATCTTTCCCGCACCCCCCGGGGGGGGCACTGGTCACGCTGCCGGCCTCACGCAGCACCCCTGCCGCCGCCCGCAGACACAAGGAGGACGTGTACGAGAACCTGCACACCAAGAGCAAGAAGGAGGAGAGGGTGAAGAAGCAGCGGTCGGCGGACAAGGAGAGGGGCAAGGGTTCTCTCAAGAGGAAGTGAGCGGGAGATGGCTGAGTGTAGCCGCTGGGGCTCACCCCACCTCCCCAGGCAGCTCCTGGGCCCTTCCTGGACCGCAGCTGCCCTGTCCCCTTCCCACCTCTGCACCTCCTCCCTGGTCCCTGCAGAGGCCTCCAGTGGGCCCCAGGGCCCCAGACCACACCTGGATCCACCCATCGTACTGTAATTTAAAGGGTGTCCCTGCCTCCCCTCCTGACCTGTACATAGCCCAGCAAGGCCCCAGGCAGAGCCGGGCCCTTCTGTTCTTGTAAATAAAGCTCAGAATCCGTGTGTCCTCTAGCTCCGTTCTGTGTGGTGGGTGGGGCAGGGTGGAGCCTCAGATTTGGTTTTCATCAGGGTCAGCTGGGCCTGGTTCTGGGGCTGCTACACACAGCGATGGGAGTCAGGATTCATTCTGTCCTTTCTTCCTTTTACTTTTGTCTTTGTCTTTTTGAGACAGGGTCTCATTACCTAGCTCCGGTTGGCCTTGGACTCACTATGTCTAACCCAGGCTACCTGGAACTCACTGTGATCCTCCTGCCTCAATCCCCTGAGCGCTGGGATTACTGGCATGTGCCACCCATACCTTGCCCTCTCTCCTTCCTTTTGTCCTTTTTCTCTCTCTTTTCCCTTGCAGTGCTGGAGATCAAAGCCAGGGCTTACCAAGCGTTCTACCACTCAGTCCCATCCCAGCACTCTTCCTTGAAATGGAAAATGAACATGTGGAAAATGTGAACCTGGAGCAGTGGGAGAAACACCCTTCCTGCCTTCATATCTAATTTCACTGCTAACCCTTCTTATGTAGATACTTAACATTCCCACTGAATACTGTACATTATTATTATTATTATTTTTTAGCTTTTTAGACAGGGTCTCACTTTGTAGCCCAGGCTGGCCTTGAACTCATAGCAGTCCTCCTACCTCTGCTTCTTGGGTGCTGGGATTACAGGCATGAGCCACCACGGCTGGCTATATTGTGGGGTTTTTTTGTTTGTTTTTTGAGACAGGGTCTTGCTGTGTAGTTCAGGCTGGCTCTGAGCTCACTATGTAGCCCAGGCAAGCCTTGAACTCAGCAGTCCTCCAGGATCTGCCTCCCAAGTGCTGGGATTACAGGCGTGAGCCACCACAGCTGGCACTGTGGTATGTGGTACTGACTGCTGGTGGGCTGAGTCACCACACCTAGTATTGTTGTATGTGGTTACTGGGGATCCGACCAGGGACCTTGCACTTGTTAGGCAGGTGGCAGAACCACTGAGCTAAATCTCTGGTCCTATATTTTGTTTTTTTTGAGACAAGGCCTTGCTATGTAGCCTAGGGTGGTCTTGAACTTGGGGCAATCCTCCTGGCTCAGCCTCCTGAGTACTGGGAGTACATGTGTGCATCACCACACCTGGTCTGTTTCATATATATATATATATATATATATGGGACAGTTTGGGATAAACTGCACCTTGGGTTTCTGAACTAAGTACTGTACTATAAAATATTATTTACCAAGATTTTTTCTTTTTTTCGGTACCTTATGCTTCCAAGGTAGGCGCAGTACCACTTGAGCTAAATCCCCAGCCCTATAAAAAATTATTTAAATAAACGTCTTTATTTTTAAAAAATGAGTCATCCTATGTGTCTTTTTTTTTTTTTCCCTTTTGCGGTATTGGGGATTGAACTCGGGCCCTTGTGCTTCCAAAGTAGGTGCGGTACCACTTGAGCTAAATTCCTGGCCCTAAAATGGATCATCATCCTAATTCAGCCACTTTGCCAGGGTCTAAGATAGTGGGGACCGTGCATGAAAATCCAAGGAGACCCCACTTCTCTACACGCTGTAGGATTAATGCGCCAGAACCTTTGTGTTTCTGGAGCTGGGGAGGGAACCAAGGACCCGAAGGCTGGGTTACTTGGCCCTGGCTACATCCACTGCTCAGCCTGAGGTGCCTCTGTCCTCTTGACAGTGGACTGCGGCCTCACTCAAAGTCACAGTATTCTGGGTGGTGAAGCTCAGGATTTAGCCCAGGCCGTTGGGGCCCAGGGCTGCTCCCTCCTCACCCTGGGGTCACCAATGGCATGCTGGGGACATACTGCACACCTGCAGGCTCCCAGATCCAAGCACTGCCCAGTGGAGTACCACCCTCCCTGCTGCCTCAACCTGGGCCAGAGGGGCCTAGGAACTCTGCCCCCTGCCCCTTTTCTCCAGGGCGTCATAGTTTAGGGAGGGCAGTGCAAGGACCTCTTTACATGAGGTCCCTTCAGTGGGGTGCCAAGTGGGAGTGAGGCAGTCTGAGAAGCACTGGCCTCCATTACCAATTGGAAAGGCTGAGGGGTTCCCGGGCACAGGCCCACGCGGCGACTTGTCTCTTATATTGGTGAGGGCCCAGCAGTGCCAAGTCAGCCCCTGGCCTGGAACTCAAGACTGATCATCTGTCCTGGAGACAGAGCTAAGTGTCCAAGGCAGGATCCTCACTGACAGGTACAGAGAAGGACACAGACAAAGGGAGGCAGAGCAGGAAGGGCCCAGGGATTGGGCAACACAATAGCTTCCAGGAGCGGTGGCCTCGGGTGGGGTGGGGGTGGGGCCATCACCTGCGGCCTCAGGGCCCCTCTCCCAGCAACGCCTGAGCAGCTCCGAAGAAAGGCAGCAGGTCCCACCCCTTCAACTGCCTTGGGCTGGCTGCCCTTGGGCTGGGACTTGGACTCCAGGACACCAGGGTGCCCGACAGCGAGTGTGAGCCATACTCTTGGCGGGATGGCTGGGAGGGCAGGACAGCAGCTCCGCGTGGGTCGGAAGGCTGGTGGGTGTGAGGTAGGCCTGTGCTGCTGCAGGAACCCCACTCCGGGCAGGACCTGCTTCTCCCTCACCCCTTGGAGGTGTCCATGGGCAGGGGCACAGGCCAGCCTTGCAAGCTGACCCCACACTGACCTCAGGGAGTCTGTCCTGCTGTCCTGGGGCGGCAGCTGCTGTGTGGACAGGACAGCGTCTCTCGTCTCTCGTCTCTCTTTGTTCCTCTGAGGGACAGGAAAGGCAGGTAGGAGGAGAGGCCTCGGGAGGGTGGGAAGCCCTGAGGAGCCGCCCGAGGAGGCCGGGCTGGGAGGGAAGGGGTTAAGGCGGCAGGGCAGCCTATGGCAGGAGGACACACCTGTGGAAGGCGGGCGGGGCCCAGGTGAGGCCCAGCCGGGTGCTTCGGAGAAGGAAGGAGGAAGAAGGGCCAGGACGACGGGCAGGCCCTGAATCTTGGCCCAGGTGCCCCATTTTCCCTCCACATTCAGCTCTGGGGGGCAGATGGGCCTAGTGACAGGTAAAGGCTGCTGGGCAGGGATCCTGGGCTGAAAGCAGTAAATTGGTGTCAGCTGGGGGTGGCCAGGTCAGCGGGTGGCAGGGAAAGGGGCCACAGACATAGGCAGAGTGGTGAGGGCCTGGGTGGCCAGCATCTTGGGGGGGCCAGAGGTGGGCACAGGACCAAGCGGACGTGGTTGGAGACTGGGCGGGCTGGGTGGGGGCCCTCGTCTTACCCCGCAGTGTTTGGGTGCTGCTTGGGTCTCTAATACTGCCGGGTAATGATGGAGGCCCTGGCCCCGTGGCTACGTCACTGTCAGCCCAGGCCCAGACCCCGGGCTGCCCCTCCACCCTGGTAGGCCCTTCCCCGGGGCTGAGAGTGCCTCGGAAGAGGCTGTGAGCTGTTGCCCACCGGAGGATACAGGGGCCTGGCCCCTCTTTTGGCTCAGGGCGATTTGTGGGTCCAGAACCCCCAGCTGGTGCTGAGCTTGGGACTCTGGGCCTCAAACCTTGGTGGCTGTGGCTGGGGTCAGCTGCAGCCTGGACTCCATGTTGGCCGGCTCTGGGCCCATCTTCCAGCACAGTGTTGGATGGTCTGATCGTCAAGCTCCTAACACTGTCTGGTAAAGATGGCTCCCGGGCCGGCTCCCTCTGCAGTGAGCTGCGGGATCCCTGAAGACCACGGAGACCTCCTCATCAGCTCCTCTCACATCTACCCCTTCAGGTGCAGGTGAAGCACTAGGAAGAGGGGAACAATGGGAGGAGACAAAATGGCTGCTTCTAGAGCAGCAGCAAGACTTGGAAATAGTTGTCCCCGGGTTACCTCTATTGTCTTCCCACCTGAAGGAGCGGGAGACGCATCCGGGTTGGCCTCACCTTAGGCTTCCGGGAACTCAGCAGAGCGGCTGCCACGTCTGCTTCTGCTTTGTGACCATTCCCTTTCCTGCCATCCACCCACCGGGCAGGGAGGAACCAATCTTCCTCACGAGCTAAGGAGCTGGAGTCTTCCCCACTCCTCATCCCTGTCCGGCCTGTCTCCCAGGCCACCCTTGCGCCTGGGCCCCCAGCACTTCTCTGGCACCCTGTGGTCCAGTCTCCCCAGGACCAAGTGGACGCGGCTGGGGGTGTGTCCACCCGCGCAGCCTGGTTTCCTCTCCCCCTGGCCCAAGGGGAGAGCACTTGGGCTGGTGCCCCTCCCCCAAGGAGCCCCAGGTGGGCCTCAGCTGCCAGTTCCTCACACCTGGTGACCAGGAAGCTGAGGGCGCTGGTGGCCCCGCAGGCAGCGAGAGCCCCTGGCTGGGAAGGGGAGGCCGGTTAACAGGGAAGCGGCTCCCTTGGGGCCATCAGAATTTTAGTCTGGCTCAGCAAAACTGCAGCTGCTCCAGCCTTAAGAAGAAATGTTGGTAAACTATGGCGTGTGGTAGACGTGGGGGCGGGGGTGGGGAGGGCATGGCTGGGGCTCCACTCAAGGCCCTGTGAGGCAAACCCGTTGTGCCCCCTGGCGGTGGCAACCACAGCAGACAAAGCGCGCATGCGTAACACGGGCCAGGCCAGCCCTCAGAACCCATAGCGTGGCACATGCACACTCTTGACCTCGGCTTAAGTAATAAAAGTTTATTGAGAATTCCTGGGGTAGCGGTTATCTCCTCCCACCTGGAGGGAGGGAACAACACTAGGAAATCACTGAGAAATCACTGTCCCAACCCCTGGGCAGCGCAGAAGGGCGAAGCCACCCCCAAAGGTCGGTGTTCCGTCTTCATTAGAGGGCTGGAGACCATCTCATGAGTGGGGTGCGGCGTGGGTGCTGGAACCTGAGCTGCTCCTCAGAATCCAGGACCAGCCATTTCTTCCCTGGGTGGATGCTGGCAGGCCAGGCTCACTTCTTACCCTTGATGAGGCTGTCGCTGTGAGACAGAAGCGGTTGAGCTGCAGGGCCTCCCCTCCCTCCCACCCGGGGCTTCCGCCGGAGCCCCAAGAGCCACGCACAACTCACCTTCCCCTGTGGACACCGGAAGCAGGAGCAGGAAAGAAACGCATGTCACTCACAGCTCTGGCCACAGACCTTTCTGTAGGCCATGCTGGGTCTGCCCTTCTGCCCATCCAGGCAGGTGCAGGGCAGAGCAGCTGAGAGGGGACCGTGCTGCCTCCCGCCATGGGTCAGACTGCTGCTGCTGCAGCTCATAAACGGACAAAACCAGCCCATGGGACACAGAATGGGACTTGCCCCCCCCCCCCCCGGGCCTGTGGTGCAGACATGTCTGTCACAGGCCACATAAGTGACTGAACGGCAGATGCGTCCTGTGCCTGGGACGCCTCGTCCGTACAGCTCACCGGGTGAAACTCTCATCCTGGAGGTTCAGCACGAGGTTGTCAGCCGTGAGATAGATTCGGTTCTGTGAAGTGGCGATCTGTAGGCCAATAGCAAGGGAGACACCTGGGTGAGCAAAGCGCTCAAGGACAGGAATGGCAGGCATACCTGCAGTCCTGGCAGGTGGGGATAGGAGGATCCCAAGCTGAAGTGCCTATTGATGAGGATCTGCCACCCTGCTGCTAAAAGGCAGGAGATTCACCTCAGTGCCAGTGAGCAAAAACAAAACTCTGGGTTCCTAGCTCTGCTATGGAAAAGGCACTTGGCCCAGTGGGCCCAGCTTCTGTCCCTGGGAGCCACATTGAGAGCCGAGTGCTGTCCAGGGTGTGTTGGTCTTGGGAGCCATGCCAGAGGCCATTCTAAGTAAAAATCTGAGCAAGTGAGATTCTAACTCCCCATTCCCGGTGTGTCTGTGAATCAGAACTTTCATTCCAAGATTACTGGGGCCAGGTGCTGGGCTCTCACCGTCTTGGAAATGTTCTGGGCTGCCCGGATCTTGCGGAGCTTGATGTAGCCAGGATTCTTGCTTAGGGCTTCTCCCAGGTGAGCAGGGTGGGGTTAAGGGTCCAAATGGCCAGGCCTAACCCCGACCAAGCCCACCTCAGCCCCTCACCATTCTCTGGGCCGTCAGATCCAAGCTTGTGCTCAGGTGGCTCCTTCCTACCCTCATCCCCACCCCCTGTGGGCCTCCTGCAGGCTGGTGCCTGGGTCCAAGGGCAGCAGCAGACATGGACAGGAGGCCGGCTGTGCTCTGGATCTGGCCTTACGGTGGGGAGCTGGGCCTCAGGTGTCCCAACCACAATTCCAGACCCCTCCTACCCCATCCCCCTGCTCAGAAGCCTTGGGCACAGTGTGCCTCACATTCGCCTTGGTCTCATCAGCCGGTCCAGGGGAGACAGGAAAGCAGGGTGCTGGGGCTGGGCCAAGCTCCCTGTGCTAGGATATCATTTTGGCGGCCTCTGCCTCACCCTCCGCCTGGACAATCTTCTGCCGCTGTTCCTGCTTTGCTTTTTCCACCAAGAACTGGGCCCGCTGGGCCTCCTGCTGGGCTGTGAAATGACAGAGTCAGGAGTCAGAGATAGGACTGAACCTCAAACACAGATCATTGTCTGTCCCCTGGTCCCAGCTCTCTTGCCACTCACCTACTTGTTTGGCTTCCACAGCAGCTGTATACTCCCGGCTGAAGCTCAGCTCTGTGATGGCTACATCATCTAGGATGAGGCTGAAGTCCTTGGCCCTCTCTGTCAGCTCACGGCGGATCAGGAGGGACACCTGAGGGCAGGGTGAGGGAGGGAGGGGCAGTCTGAGGGGGCTGGAGAGCTGGAAGAAGATTGTGGCTGTGATGTCTGAGCCCAGAACCCGAGGATGGCAGCTTGGCTCCTGTGACACTCACTAGGCTGGACTCAGTTCAGGCTTTTGTGAGGATGGTATGGCCTCACTGCCCTTAAACCTCCACTCTCTCCCACACAAGCAGCACTTTCTCAGCTTTTGCCGGGCGAGTCCACAACTCTTTACAAACACGTAAAGGAACCTCTGGGCTTTGTCACTGTCTTCTCCCGAGCTTCCTTCCTAACACCACTACTATGGGCCGCTGGTGCTAGCTAGTTCTTATCCCATCAGAGGGACGGTCAGCATGCTTTGAAGGGGATGCTGTCTGCACACTGCCTGGAGGGGACTCAGACCTGGGCCCGCTGTGTGATCAGCTGTGAGGCATTGAACTTGGCCACCACGCTCTTGAGCACCTCGTTGACAATGGACGGCAGCACTCGCTCCTCATAGTCCAGTCCCAGGCGCTGGTACATGCTGGGGAGTTCCTGGGCGTTGGGCCGTGACAGCACGCGCAGGGAGATGTTCACCATCTGCAGGTCTGAGGCAGAGGTCATGGGGCCGGTCACAGGCAACTCTCACCCGCATCTCCTTCCCCACTTTCTAAGCCAGTAGTGGCTGAACCTATGGTATGTGTGCTGCCTCTGGTCAGTGAGCCAAATGTCCCCAGGCCCTGAAAGTGGGAGGCTGAAATATGTGCATTTAAAAACTCTCCATTTGCAGACCATCTATAGCTCAAAAAGAAATCTGCAAGGAATTTCCTGGCACTGCAGCAGCTGCAAAGCAGAATTTTAGTAACAGATTTTTAGTTTGTAAGATGGAGACAGCCCTGGCCCTGTTTGTTTTCTTACTTCTCCAGGAAAGCCAAATTTGAAGAACTTGACCTTTGCTGCTAATACTGGTTAGATTTTGAAATTCTGGAATGGAGGTATTGGAACTTCAAGAAAGATCTACCTGGAAAAGTAAATTCTACAACCTATGTGCAACACTTGACAAGCCAGTTTGAAGGGATGACAGGATAGCAGCACAGCGGGCAGCTATGAAAATGAAATCCATAAAGTGTGGCATTCTCTGCCAAGTAATTTGAAGTCAGTGAGAGCACTTGGGACTGCTTTTCTTACTTTGTTCGGGTCATCTTATACTTAGGAGCAGCTGTTTCTGGCTTTCAATTATATCAAATCTGATGAGAAACAGATTCAAGATGCTCTGAATACTCCATGTGCAGCTTTCACACTAACAAAGCTCAAGCTGAAGTCTGACACATCACCAGCATGCAGACACCAGCAAAGGCCACACACTGCAAAAGCTCACCAAGTGCAAACTTACTTTTTGATAAAAAGTTGTATCACTGAAAGCTCTGTTACTATGTTTTTCTTTTAAGACAAAAGATGTTAATGTAGGAGTTGCTTTTTCTAAACTAACATTTCATCACTTCTCGGCCTTTTGCCTAAGATCAAGTGTAGTATCTAAACTAACATTTCAATACTCAGGTTTCCTTGCAGTGCTGGCTGCAGTCTGGGCGCTGTTCTCTGGGCGGTTCGGGCTCACTGGCTAGGCCCAGTGTGCACAGCCAGGCTTCTCTTAGGAGGACATTTGCCAAGTCCACATCTGTGACAAAGCACAAGTGAAACGGGTCCTTGTGGATGTGAAGGCCTCCCTATACAACCTCTCTAGTAAGACTGACGCCGTTTTTGCACTGCACTAAGGTCTTTACAATCTCTAATGAAATCTCTACACGAAGGATCACAATCACCTGTCTCCTTCCCTAGACGACAGGCAGCTAAGGACAAGGACTGTGGTATGTGTTTTCTCTGACACTGCAAATTGAGTCTCTGCATTGAGCTACATACATGCCTAGCTCTTTTATGTTTTACTGAGACAGTCTTGTTAAATTGTCCAGATTTTGCTTTTTTGAGACAGGGTCTCGCTTTGTAGTTCAGGCTGGCCCTGAGCTCACTATGGTGCCCAGGCAAGCCGCCGCGAACTCAGCAATCCTCCTGTCTCTGCCTCCCGAGTGCTGGGATTATAGGTGTGAGCCACCACATCCGGCATTGTGTGCGGTGTTGATTGTTGGTGGGCGTGTCTCCACGCCCAGCATTCTATGTGGTAACTGGGGATTGAACTCAGGACCTTACGCTTGCGAGGCAGGTGCCGGAACCACTGAGCTAACCCTCTGGCCCTTGAACTTGCACTCTTGCCTCAGTCTCCTAGAGTGCTGGGACTACAGGTGTAAGCCACACCCAGCAAGGGTTGTGTTCTTTGGATCCATTTTTCTAGGGCCTAAGTCTTCACAACACACAGCAGCACTTTACTGGTTAGAGTGAGCCACTTGTCTCAGTGTGTATGTGTATGTTAACGTGAGAACGCATCGGGGGCCCAGGAACCTTGGGGCATGGCTTTTAGGTGTGGATTGCAAGGAGAAAACTAGCAGAGTGGAAACAAGCTCCTCCAGGGAGTGCAGCACTACATCCATAACTGACTAATTAATACCTTGGAGGAGAAAAAGGCTCTAAAACAAGGCTGTGATCTGCAGTGACCAGAGTACCGAAAAACAATATTCTCATTTTGCTTACATTAGGCGGACTGACAGTTAAAACACAGCCGGTGGAAGGTACTGCTTTAACCTCAGGACCCAGGCTCTTCTGCTGATGTGGAAAGTCAAACCAAGAGAGGGATCACTTCCATCTTTCCGTGTGTGTGGCTGGTGTCCCTTGTTTACCTGCCACGTGACTCCCAGTTGCCCACGCTTACCTTTGGAACCTGTAGGGGAGGAGATTTTTCGGGGTCTGGCCCGAATGTCATAGATAATGGGGTACTGGAACCAGGGGATCCTAGGGAAGAGAACAGGGATAGGAATTAGGAAACTGCAGTTCCACTAACTCCGTCCAGTTTGCCTTCACCATTTGCTTTTTGGTTTGGTCCTCCTGATACGGGCCACACAGACTGGAAGAGCTGTTTATGTGCTGCAGGAGTTTCAGCGTCAACCACTGTACTGGGAGCGGGACGGGGAGGAGCGGAGCGGCGGGTTAAGGTTCACGCTCAGCCTGCTTGTTTGCCATTACCTGAAGTGAAGGCCCTCCGCCAGAATGGTGTCCTGCTGCACGCCGCCGATCCGGTTAAAGAAGATGGCTCGATGGCCGCCTTCAACTGTGGAGAGAGGGGCAGGCTCAGCCCAGGCCGCCGTGGCGAGGGGCTGACAAGCGCGACCACCCAGCGAGTCGCGGCAGGGGCTTGGGCTGAGGATTCCAGCGAGCGGGAGGAGGCCGCTCACCGGTGAACACGGACTCGCGGACGCCATAGGCCACAGCGCCGGCCCCCAGCAGTAGCTTCAGCGCCGTGCCCATGCCCCGGGGCCCGGCGGGCAGGCGTCCCGCTAGGTCCTTCAGGTTCTGGGCCATGTCTGATGCTGAGGACGGCGGCACCAGAGGTAAGGACGGGGTGCCCGCCCGCTCGAACCCCACTCCAGCCTAGAGTCTACCACTGGACACGAGGGTTCGGGCCTCAGCACTCGGAGGAGAAAGGGCACCGGAAGTGCACTCCCTTCTAAACCCTCCTCCGTGATCTACCCAGACCCGACCTCGCGCACAGGGAACGCACCGGAAGTCCCTCCCTGTTCCGGAACCTTGCCCTTTCGGGGTGGCTTCAGTAGCTCCAAACTGCGAGCTATCACTATTTCCTGGTGCCCATTTTCAAAATGGCAGACGGAAGGAAGCGTGAGGTTAGGACGCACAAGAGGTGTTCATTAAAGACGTTAGTGCGACTTCCGGTCTGGTGGCAAGATGGCTGCGCCCAGTGGTGGATTTCAAACTCGTGAGCGGAGCTTTGATGAGCAGGATCCGGACTGGGATGCTGCATCGCCCAAGAGGCCCCGATTCGGGGCAGGAAGCAAGAGCGGTGGCCGCAGGCTCATTGTGGTGCTGGAAGGGGCCAGTCTGGAGACAGTCAAGGTAGTTTGGAGCAGAAAGTGTGGATTGGTAGTAGATTGGTAGGATGGGATTTCGTGGGATGAGGGCAGAGGCCCAAAGTGAATGGAGAAAACTGAAGTGAAAAACGTATTTGGAAGAAAAGTGATGGGAGGATCACGTAGTTGGTTGCCACTCGGCTTGACATCCTGGGTTGGCAGTACTGACTTTCTTGAGTCCTAATCCAGCTCTCACCTTGCTTTCAGTTGTTTTACCAGGTTTCCATGATACAATGAATGTGAAGTCAGGGCAGTTACGTCCTCCATGGCCTCCCACTTTTCTGTCGAGAAAGGTGGTTATAGTACTGTAGCCTAGTTTGCACAGCCTTTTGTTGGTAAGGATATGTTTCATTTAGATGAAGGATTGCCACTATCGCCCCTATGTCTATGAATTTTAAAACACTGCCTGGGCCGGGGATTTAGCTCAGTGGTTCCAGTGCCTGTCTTGCAAGCACAAGGTCCGGAGTTCGATCCCTGGTAACCACATGCCACAATGCGGGGCGTGGTGGCTCACGCCTGTAATCCCAGCTCTTGAGAAGGAGAGGCGGGAGGGTTGCTGTGAGTTCAAAGCTTGCCTGGGCTACATAGGGACCTCAGGGCCAGCCTGAACTACAGAGCAAGACTGTCTTAGAAACAAACAAACAAAAACAAAACAAAACCCCACACTGCCTGGATTCCAGTATTATTTAACACGTCCAAATGTTTTTTCTCCTCCAGATGTAATAAAACCAGTAACTCCCTGATTTAAAATCTTTTTTTTTTTTAAAATGATCAGCTAATAGTCACGATTCTTCTTTATTTTTTCCTGTAGTATTTTTATTTTTATTTTTTTTTGAGACAGGGTCTCGCTTTGTATTTCAGGCTGGCCCTGAGCTCACTATGTAGCCCAGGCAAGCCTTGAACTCAGCAATCCTGCCTCTGCCTCCTGAGTGCTGGGATTACAGGCGTGAGCCACCACGCCCGGCTCCTGTAGTATTTTTAATCTAATTATAATGCTTCATATCTATTAACTTTGAATGTTAATCTTGACATTTACTGTCAGTTTATCCCATGTGAGTATGTAATTTGCAAATGTGGAAAGCTTGTCTCTATCAGTGGCATGTTTGAGCATGTAAACCTGCATTAGATTGCCTGGTTCAAATCTTTCTATGTACTAGTTGTGCAAATCTCTTAGTTACTTCAGGGGATAATAATGTTGGGAGGGATTAAAGGAGTTAGTTTGTATAAAGTTGGAGTAATAACTGACTTGGAATACTTAATGTGTACATATTTCAGGTTACTTATTAAAAAGTTGAAAAGGCCAGGTACAGTGGTACACACTTGTAATCCCAGCAGTCTGGGAGGCTAAGGGAGGAGGAACTAAAGTTCTAGCCCAGGCTGGCAATTTAGTAGCCTGGCAAGACACTTTCTCAAAAAATGAAGGGGATGTTGCTCAAGGTGAAGGTCTTGTGTTCAATCTCCAGGATTACAATAAATAAAGCCACCCCAAGAAATTGAAAAGGTTATGGCCAAATTAAAATTCCTAGATCATTTTGTAGAAGAACTTAGGCCAATTTGTGAGGTGAATATGGTTCCACTGCCCTATAGAAGTTGACAGGCCAAGTTGTCATTAATGTACTTCAAGGACTGGAGCATTAACAGCTGGTTGAAATTCTCATGGGGGTATCATATCTTTTTTTTGATTTTTGAGACAGTGTCTCGCTTTGTAGTTAGGGCTGGCTCTGAGCTCACTATGTAGCCTAAGCAAGCTTCAAACTCAGCAATCCTCCTGTCTCTGCCTCCTGAGTGCTGGGATTACAGGCGTGAGCCACCACGCCTGGCACTGTGGTATGTGGTATTGATTGTTGGTGGGCATGAGTCTTCATGCCCAGCATTGTATGTGGTTACCGGGGATCGAACTCAGGACCTTGCACTTGTGAGGCAGGCGCCGGAACCACTGAGCTAACCCTCCGGCCCGGGGTATCATATCTTTATTGTAGCAGGACCTGTTGCTTCTGCTAGTCTTATCTGACAACAATCCCCTATGTTATTACTATTACTGTTACTATTGGTGCTACTGGTGATTGAACCCAAGGCCTTCTCATTGAGCTATATCCCAAACCTTTTTTTTCTTTTTGCAGCTCTTTGGAGACAGGGTTTTGCTAAATAGTTCAAGTTGGCTTTGAACTCAGTATGTAGTCATTGTGATCCTTTTGCCTCAGCTTTCCAAAAGCTAGGATTACAGGAGTGGGCCACAGATCCAGCCTCTCAAGCCCCCTCTTTTGTTATTGGGGATCAAACTGTGTACCTTATGCTTGCCAGGCAGGTGTTGGGCCACAGAGCTAAGTCCCTGGCTCCCAGCCTTTTTTTTTTTTTTTTTTGAGACAGGGTCTTGCTTTGTAGTTCAGGCTGGCCCTGAGCTCACTATGTAGCCCAGGCAAGCCTCGAACTCAGCAATCCTCCTGCCTCTGCCTCCCAAGTGCTGGGATTACAGGCGTGAGCCACCACGCAGGGCACTGTGGTATGTGGTATTGATTGCTGGTGGGCGTGAGCCACCACGCCCAGCATTGTATGTGGTTACTGGGATCAAACTCAGGACCTTGTGCTTGTGAGGCAGGTGCCAGAACCACTGAGCTAAATCTCTGGCCCTCCCAGCCTTATTTTTGAGACAAGATCTTGGTAAGTTACCCAGGCTGTTCTTGAATTTGTAGTTTTCCTATCTCAGCCTCCCAGATTACTAGGGTAAAAGGTATGTACCACTATGTTCAGCTTCCTATTTTTTTTTCTTTTGAGACATGGTCTTGCTTTGTAGTTCAGGCTGGCTCTGAGCTCACTATGTAGCCCAGGGAAGCCTTGAACTCAGCAATCCTCCTGTCTCTGCCTCCCGAGTGCTGGGATTGCAAACGTGAGCCACCACACCCGGCACTGTGGTATGTTGTATTGATTGCTGGTGGGCGTGAGTCTCCATGCCCAGCATTGTATGTGGTTACCGGGGATTGAACTCAGGACCTTGTGCTTGCAAGGCAGGCGCCAGAACCACTGAGCTAACTCTTTGGCCCTAGCTTCCATTTTTTTTTGCATACTTCAGTCTCAGTCGTCTCCTTTAAGTTTTTTTTTTTTTTTTTTTTTTTTTTTTTT
>PVIC010023782.1:0-26576 GCA_004025085.1 Thryonomys swinderianus
TGTGGAACTGCTGAGCCGATTTAGCTAAACTGCTCTTAACTAAACTTCTCAAGTTGGTGCAATCGATCAACCATCACACATTGAACACATAGGAGAACGAGCACACATATAAGGAGATGTATTTCAAGGAAGAAGAGTGTCCAGTTATGCGGTACGGTTGGATGAGGGTGAAGTCCATCAGGCAGGCCCACAGTCAGGAAGACTTACACAGGATCAGACACAGTTGAGAGGGAGAATTTCTTTCTTGGGGCAATTTCAATCCTGCTTGTGAAGCTTTAATATGAGAAGATCAGGCCCACACATAATCAAGGATGACTTTAAAGGCAACAGATGTTACATGTTAACCACAGCTACAAAATAGTTTCACCAAGATTGATTCATATTTGTAGTTGGAATTTCACCTGCTTATATAGAAATATAATGTGGAAGATGAGCAAAAAAAAAAAATTCTAAGGTGTCTGGTACAGTATTTCTTTGAAGTCCCTGACGATCATGTTTAGGAGGAATGTGTTATGCTTTAAATATGAAGTATCCTCTAAAGACTTATATTTTCCCGATGTGATTCTCAGTGTAGCAGTGTTCAAAAGTAGAAGTTTCAGAAAGTGATTAGATCATGTGCATGTTAACCTCATTAATGAATTAATCTACTAATGACTTCATAGATGAACAAGCTATTAAGAAGAGGGGCCCAATTGGAGGAACTAGGTCATGGGGTCATGCCTTTGAAGGGTATGTTACATGGTTCCCTGTCTCTTGGCTTTTTGTGTTTCCCGGTTGCTGTAAGATAAACAACTTTTCTCTTCCATGCCTTTCTGTTGTAATGTTTCTTTCTTGGAGTCAGCTAACTATGAACTTAACCCTTTAAAATCATGAGTCATTATAAACCTTTAAATTATGTATGCTAGGTATTTTGTCCCAGCAATAGTAATGCTTGATAACATAGAAAATGAGCAAGTTATGATTTAAAATAACATTTCTTTCTGATGTATTTTAAAAACTTGGTGTTCTTATTTCACAGCCTGGAATTTACATAATTTTCTACTCAGAGTACACCATCTCATTAGTTTCTATAAAGAGAATGACTTGTCTTTTTACATTTCTTTGCTTATTTTATTTCCTTATTTTATTCACAGGTATCAATTCCCACTTTCTATCCCAAGAAATATTTAATATAGTCAACATACATAAAATATAGGATATTCATGCCTCTCTTAACAAGAAAATATTACTTAGGTATGTATGTGTTTTAACATATATTGAGCTATGCTATGTACTTTTCTATTTTCTACTCTTGTCCTCAGTACTAGGTGTATTTGAATTCTACCCAGGGTTCTATGTATTTAAGTTCAGTGCTTCACACTGGTACATGGTCTTTCATTTCTTGCATTCACTATATTTCACTTAGTAATTTTTCCAATACTCACATTAAGTTTTTCAGTAACACCTGAAAAATTAAGGTAGTAGGAATGTATCTTTACAAATGTTTTCTAATATCAATCTTAATAATTAAAGAAAAACAGTACATGACAAATATATGCAGATAAAAATCTAATACTTAGTGCCGGGCGTGGTGGCTCACGCCTGTAATCCCAGCACTCGGGAGGCAGAGGCAGGAGGATTGCTGAGTTCGAGGCTTGCCTGGGCTACATAGTGAGCTCAGGGCCAGCCTGAACTACACAGCAAGACCCTGTCTCAAAAAAAAAAAAATCTAATACTTAGATCAACAACTCGAGTGTGATTGTAAAAATATAATTGTGTAATTGTAAAAATATCTTTATAAATATTAAAATATTTATAAAACTGTGTTTACAAGTGAAATGGATTTATAATTTCTTTATTCTAGTTTACTTGTGATTTTGACATCAAGTTTACACAAACAAAGTGGACTGATTGAGCAGATTAACTTTATTCTTTGAATTCTGTAGGTGCAATTAGGGTCAGACTCCTTTAGGGGATGATGGAAGAGGTTTCATCTGTTCATTTTGCTTGGTTTTATTCTTATATCTTAATCTTCTAATGCTATTTGTCCCTTCAAGGCTTCTATTTCCACTTGTACAATTTTGCTGTTTAATATATTTTCCAGAAATATATCAGTTTCATTGGGGCTGCTGAGAATATACTGGATCGATACTTTTTTATTATTGCATTAACCTTCCCTCAATGTACAATTATTCTACTCCTCCTGAATCCATTTTTTTTAGTTTATATTTTATTATGTTCCATATTGCTAGATGTTTGGTCATCTTACTGATCTTTTCAAAGATTCAAGTTTTCAAAATCTTATTATATCCACTTTTTGACTCTCTTTATATTATGATCTCATTTTTTCCTTGAACTTTATTGTTAAAGGTCATATTGCTTTTTCTAGGTTTTTCATGTGAATTATATACTTTCAAATTTTCTTGGTTTTTTAGTTGGTACACTTAGAGCTACATATCAGTCTATAAATATTTCTTTAAAACACTCACAAATATTCTTACCCTGTGTTCCACTGACAATTGCTTCTATATATAATTTCTCTTAACATACCCTCTTTAACACAATTGTTAATTAGCAATATGTTATAAAATCTTAGATGCATATTATTTTATTTTTAGCCATTCTTTAGTTATTGATTAATTTAAATGCTCTCAAAGAAAAACTTTTAGCTTATCCTTAACCACTTATTGAAACAATCCTAAATAAATATAGAAGATACATAGAAAACTTCACCTCAGCAAAAGGTAGGGCTTGAAATTAGTCTTAAAGTCTTAAATACAGTATTCAGCAGTCAGAGTTGATAACTGCACAACAAATGCCTAGTGAGTTTTTAATTTCTTCCCTGTTTTAGCTTTGTATTGCCAGGCTTTGTTTTCTGATTTTCACTCAACTGCCCTTAGAACACTAGCTCTCCCTCCAAACTCAAATTTATGTGAATACGAGCTGGCAATATTCTGATTTTTATAAGCTTTAGTTGTATCTTTTCCATGTCTTAAGAAACTACTGGTACCTTTGGTGGATTTCTAGAGATTGTAGTATCCTCATTGTTCACTGAATGATCCTATTTCTCAACCCTATTAAAATTATCACACTAGTTGTTCTCATGCCATGTCCTTCTTAATACTTTAAGATTTTATTAAGATGAGAGTGTGGAAGTTTTAAAATGTATATTTTCTTCTTTTCCCAGGTTGTGATATGAATCATTTCTTACATTAGACCTTTTCAGTAAGAATATCAGTGAGTGTTCTCTAGAAGAACAGAATCTATAGAAAATATATGCATAATTATACAAAGGGATTAAATAGAGAGGATACAAGAGGCAGGAGAGTCCATAGTAACTGTGTGCTGGAGATCCTGAAGTATCCATGGTTGCTTAGCTCAAGAACATGGAAATCTCAGAACAAGAGAAATCAAGGCTAGAGCACCAGTCCAAGGTCAAAGGGCTAAAAGCTCACTGGAGAGGCTTCGATGTGAGTCAGCATCGGAAGCCTGACGAAACCAAAGATAGAGGTCCAAAAAGGATGGCAGCAAAAGATGCACCTTCTGTAGCAGAGTACAACTCTTCAAAAATGCACACATTTCCTTCTTGCTTCCTTTTTAAATTTTATCCAAGCTATAATAAGCCCATTGGTTGGTACCATGCGCAAGAGAGGTGGATCTTCCTTCCTCAGTTTATTGGCCTTTAGGCCAATCACCTCTCGGAAAACCCCATGGACACACCCAGAACTATGCTTCACTAATCTCTAGGCATTTCTTACTTTAGTCAATTTGGTACATTATAATTAATAATCATAAGAAGGAGACTGATACTGAAAATGACAGTCCAAGGAAACTGTTTTGAAAAGTACTGATATATTCTGGTGTAGCTAGTTTCTGAACACTACATGGCTTTCTATTTCCTGTTGACTGATGCCTGATTTCAGAGCATTACCTCTCATGTATCTTCATCAATGCTTCTTCAAAAACTGATGCATATGGGTTATGTCTTTGCCAATCCTTTAGACTCAGTACTAGTTTGTGTTATTGGTCATAACTATTGAAGACCAGCCCAAAAGTCATATAATTTTCCTGTTCCTTGTACAGTATGAATCTTGTGTCCCTTGCAGGTCCAGATTGAAAAGATTTGGTCCTCTATGTGGCAATATTGGGAAATGGAGGAAACTTTAGGAGGTAGGACCTAGTGGGCAATCCTAAAGTCATTAGGAGTGTGTCCTGGAGGACTATTGTGGGACCCAACCTCCTTCTTCACTTTCCTGTGCTTCCTGGTCATTAGGAAAACATTTTGGCTCTGTAATGCAATCCTGCCATGATGGGCTACCTTGGTCAATCAATGAACCCAACTGCTCACTGACTGAAACTTCCAAAACTGTGAATACAGGTCCCTGCTGTGTACTTATAAGTTGATTATCATGATCATTTGTAATAACAATGCAAGGATGATGAAAATACTCTCATCACTCTTGATTTTCTCTCCTTAAGAGCTCAACAAAAATGTTAAAGACTAGACAGACCCTGATATGTGTGCCCTCCTTTCACTGCCGGGATGACATTTATCATCCCAACAAATACTCATTATTTGATCAATAAATATTAATGACATCTGTTTGCAGAAGCTCTGCTATTTCCCATTTACATAAGGTAAAATAAGAAAACATAGTTTATATAACCAGCAGGGAATTAGGGGTGTTGCTGAAATTGACGTCCAGTTAACCCAATTTTTAGGCTTTTTAGAAGCTCATTTTACAAACCTGGAACACGCAGTGAATTGTTCTTTTAGTTACCCTAGGTCATAACAACAACAGCAAAGTCAAACCAGAAGGAGGAGGGCGGCCCTAAGGAGTACTCTGTGGTCTACAGTGTGCTTCAGCTTCAGTCACGTAGAGCTCAAAAGTGAGATGCTCTTCTTTTTTGAAAATGGAGATAATTACACAAACTATTTGAAATCAGTCCCTTTATATAAGTGGTTCTTCATTTTGTTGTATTTGTTCTTATGTTTAACTTTTAGTTGTTTGTTTGGGGTTCTATCGCCAAGTATTTCAGAATGGATGGCTTAAATGACAGCCAGTGGCTTTCTCAGTTTTGGAGGCTGGAGATCCCAAATCAAGGCATAAGTAGGGTTGTTTTTGATGAGGACACTTCTTGAGTTTGCTTTGTGGCTTGCTGACAACTGCTTTCTTTCTGTGTCCTCACATGGCCTTTCCTCTAGTGTCTTTCCTCTCTTTACAAGGAAACCAATTCTATCAAATTAGGGCTCTATATTTATGACTTAATTTAAGCAGTTATTTCCTAAAAGCCATTTTTTCCTCTAACTACAGCAACATTAGGACTTAGGGCTTTAACATATGAATTTGGCAAAGCATCACATGTTAGTACACAATAGAGTATTTGGGACAAGCTTTGTGACATGCTCTACTTGCTTTTCCTACTTTGCTCCATTATTATATTTGGGCCTAAAAAATGTAGTTAAGATCACAAATAGTGAAGAAGAACTGAGTATCTTCCCAGGTTCTTAGCTTGATTGTGTCAGAACTTTTAGCAAGTGGCTAAATCACTTGATTCTGAGTTTCAAATCTGTAAAATAGGAATCATGACATTAAGGTATATGACAACTACAAGAATGTCCCTCATAGATCTAAATTATAGGAAGCACAAATGAGCAAGTTTTTAAAGATGATTTTTAAACAAGTGGTCTGATAGTAAGACGGGACTGGTGATTACCTCAGTGGTTCCAGCAGCTGCCTCAAAAGCACAAAGTCCTCAGTTTGATACCTGGTACCAAAAAATCAAATCAAATCAAATCAGTCAATAAACAGGGCTAGAGATGTAGCTCAGGGACACCACATCTGCTGCCAAATGCAAAGTACTGAGTTCAATCCCAGGTACTGCAGAAAACAAAAACAAAACAAAAGAAAACATAGTAAGATATACCTTACCAGGAATGGCTGTTCACCATCCAATTGTAAAGAAGACACTATCTTCATTAGTGGGTCAGAGACAGTATCTGCATAGGGACTGTGCCTTAATTACCAAAGGCTTTACTGGTTATCTCACATTGAATACTGTAGCTCAGGTTTAGGAGCCAGCAGGGGCAGAGATGAAATTTCATGTCATCTGAGGTCATTGGTTATGATCAGGAAAAGGAGGAAGGGCTGCTTTAGTATAAGGGATGTAGGTGGAGTATCCCTAGAAGCCAGGCTTCTATTTGGGTCCCTCATGCTCTCATCTGGATCATTGCCACTTAGAGATCTGTAGTAATCTGGACCAAAAGGTTTTGATGATCAAGTATTTCAGTCTCGTGGCTCTGAGGTTTGGATTGCACCAAGAAGGAAGCCGTGAGGATCTGTCAAGGGTATCACTGAGTGTGAAGGGAAATAAGAATGGCTAATAGAGAAGGAAATGAGGAGTACTGCTGGCTGCTGTCCTGAGATTAAGCATAGAGTCAGTGTTCGTTTCGCTACTCTTCTGTCTTTTTACCTTTGGGAAGAAAGGTAAAAAGGAAGAGTAGAGAAACATTTCTCAAGCCCATGTGAAGCAGGCTGACACAATGAAAGGGTGAATTATGGTGACTGTGAGAAATACCATTAAGGATCCTCCAAATACAGCGTGTGATTGACCCAGGGCCAATTTGACATCCTTGAGTGACACAGGTTACTAGGCGCTGCTGATGGTCATCTTCAGCTTGGTGAATTCTCAAAGACCAAGTTAAAGTCCTTCGACTGCAAGTCCTTCTAGGCTGCTTTCTTTGTGCTCCCCCACCCGGGCCCTGCCACCCCCTTCACTCCGTCACGCAGGGCCAGGCTTGCCTTGTGTTTGAAGAACTCTGTTCTTCCTCTGCTGTCTTGCCACAGAGGTATTTTAGACCAGATCATTTAGTATATTGACATTCATGTTAAAAAGGACTCACGTATTTATGATTAACTATTGCAGTATGACAGCTAGGAGAGAAACAATACTTTTCATAAAGGTTACCTCTTTGGGGTATAGTAAAGAAACAAGACTTTCTTCACACTTTATGTCTCTTTATGGTGTTGAAACTTTTATAACTAATGTATTATATCTATAATAAAACTGAAAAGATTTTGACTTTGCAAACAAGAATACCCAAGAAATAAATTAAATCCGCCCATCTTAGGCTCATTAGTGAAGAAAATGAAAAATTAAAATAACGTTAAGGTTATACTGAGGGCAAGCTATAAACTTTCACATTAGTTTCTATTTTCCTCTTACTTTTTTTCTCTTACATTTTCCCTCAATACTTGTAATGGATTTATTAGCAGGTCTGAGAGCATAATGGCCCTCCAATTTGTTTGCTGTGAAATCAAATTAAAAATATTGTTTCACATTTTTACTTTTCATTTTTAAAATTAATCTCAGTCCTGTGAATTAGGCTGATCAATCCTAATGATGTATTCTGATCTTGCAAATTCAGTTTTTAGAAGGAAATAAAAGAAAGGCTTATGGTAAGGGTAACAGCAAGGATTAAAACATTTAAGAACAAAAAACAGGAGAATCTCTAAAAGGAGTTTTAATTTTTTTATAATTTAAAAGGACAAATAGTTTTTAAACTTTCAACAAATTAGAATCATTTATTCTAATGGCTTTATCACTAGCAATATTTCTAAGAGATTACAATCTCCAGTGACAGTGTTTTTAATCCTATTACTTGGTATCTTGCTAAAATGCCTCCCACATGTCTCTTTTTATTATTTCTTCATGAATCCGTAGGGATTTTTTCATAAGATGACAATGAGAGCTTTCACTGGCTTCTTTGTTATTCAAAAATGTTAAGTCAGAATGCAGCCCTTTCCCCTCCTAGAGGGTGAGAAACACTTGGCTGTACATTTTAGCATGTTAGTGTGGCTATATATTTACCTATTGTCCCTAACAATGTTATCTCTGTGAAGGAGCTTCATGATTTCAGATGCTTTCTGCATCCCTTGTTAGATTTAGGGTCACTTGGAGTTTCACATTAAGGTTTAATTCTTTGAGAACAGTAAGATGATATATTAATCTTCACAACAGGAAATCATACAGATTTTGAAACCTCTTCTCCAGATCTCGAGTTGCTAGGAATAACACATCAAAGTCACGTAAGCAGTAGATTCAGCATCCGTATAGCTGATAACTACAAAGACTTTTAGCTGCATCCTAACAGCTGTTATTTTTTGCTGAGTTTGCATCTTGATACTCTTGATCACTGGGTCCTGCGATAAAGGATTCCTAAGAATTGATAATGTCCAAGTGGTGAGGAAATGAAGTAAAAATATTTATGGACAAACGACAGTGGTGTTCACTGTAGGCAAGGGCAGTTTTTAGCTTAAGCATGTAGTAGAGCTTATCGGAATGGGAACTTCCATCTGCGAAAGTTTTCAGACTGGTGAATATCTCTACTTCCTGAAACCATCCTGGCTTTAATTAGTCCAGCCTGAGTGCTGGGGGAGCTGCCTGCTATTTAGTTGCTGCTTTCTGATTTTTCTCTCATTAGTTTTGGTGAATTTGGATTAGAGAAAATACTTTTTAACACATTAAGGTGGGGTTTCAGAATCTGATTTATCATGGGAATGTGGAGGTTTTACTCAACTAACTTGGCCATGTGTACATTATCGGGAAGCAGTTCTGTCTTGTAGGTAGAACAAGACACAACCCTAGGATTCTCAACTGCATGTAAGGGAGGTGTTGCTTTCAGACTGACTGTTCAAGTCAGTGGGCCCAGTGACTAAATCTGAGCATATGCCAAATTGATTTAAATGACTCAAGCGCACCGCAGCAAAATGACTCAAGACACAAAATAGCTACATTTTAATGAAGGAAGACATACATGTGAGATTTGCAATCTGCACCTGCTTTCACTGCTTTGGCCAAATAAATTATTGCTGCTGTGTGCTCCTAGCACACTTGTTACTGTGTTGACTTTGGATTAGTTTAGAGCCTGGGGATTTGGTTTCTATTTTCCAAGCGTTTTTCCTATAAAACAGGCAAATTCAAAGTCTCATTTTCCTTTCCAGCAACAGGAGAGATTTATACTGATTTTGAGAGAAACTTTAACTGAGTGATCAGGTATGAAAAAGGAAATGACACTAAATGCAAGAGTATTTGTTTCATTTATTTCACTACATTGACCGATATGGTGACATGAACACCAATGTAGGTAACCTATCTGATATTCAGACCCAGTGACCCAAAAGGAAAACTAAATTGAATGATCCAACAAAAGGGAAAAAAAAACCCAAAGATTCACAAAACACACATAAACATACATATACAATTTTGTAAATGGGACACAGGCATTTGGACATAACAGAATTGAAAATATAAAGAGAGTTAAAAATAGGCAAAATTTTCATCATGTATTCTGCACTTGAAAATTATATTCATGTAATGTATGTGTGTGTGCATGTGTGCATAATTTTTAAATGACAAAATCCTCTTTAAAGCACAATGTGGTAAAAGCTATAGTGAGTACTTAAATTCAAACAATTTTTGCGTCAGATACACGTCATCATGAGTTCTCAGAGTACTCTCCTTTGTTTTTAGCTTATTAATCCCATCTTCTTATAACTTTCTGAAGTAGTTCTGGAAGTTCTCTTTGGTGAATTCCTTTAGATGTGCTGCCATAGCTTCCCTACTACCTGGGAGGAGCCAAAATTTCAGTCACTTTGGCTTTGAGGAAAAGCCAAAAGTCCTACAGTGCCAGGTGTGGTAAATAAAGTGGATGAGCACACACTGTGACACTTTTATACGGCATAAGTTGCCATAAATGTTTAATCAAGGAAAGGTGATCAGAACATAGATTGAAGGTCTAAATTAAAACAAAATTATAGTAAAACACACATTATTGTTAATCCCCTTGAAATACTTAAAATATTCCCCCTCACTTTGACCACACTTAGCCCAGTTCTTGGCAATGTGTCTTTAAGTTTTAAGAGAAAAAAAATTGTTAAAGTATTCACTGCATTTTTGACCATCTTTTGTATTTGGGAGAACCTTGCTATAGATACCCTGAGCTTGAGGCCTGATCTTCTGAGGTGACACAATGCAAGGTGAAGGAAAGACACTGAAACAAGAATTAAACAGAAAATGGGGTCTGGGATATTCTGAGGCAAGCGGGCAGCAGTGATGCTGGGCACCCAAGACCTCTAGCGTTTATTGATTACTCAAGCGAGGGGAGAAATAGAGTAGACTGTATGTGGTGATAATGTGTGAGGCATCTGGAGAGAGCAGTTGTCACAGGTAAGGCTCATCCAAAGGGGGACAATGCACTTCTTCAGAAGGAGCAAAGGAAGACCAAAACTATGTCAGAATTAATTAGTAACCTATCAACACTGTGGGGGAGGCCATAATTCAGGGAAAGGAATTTAGTGAGAGCCACACTGTCCTTGACCACAATCATATCTCATACCGGGTCCCTGAAACTTCACAGATGAGGAATTAGATCTCTGGTACAGTCACTGGTGGTGGGGCTGTCCTCACCAGAGCACCATCTGAGCATGCTCAGTGAGTCACATAGGCTTCGGTCAGACTCTTAATATATGGCCACGTTATGGGGTAAAGCAAGAAGCCTGTGCCACATATAGTCTATCAGTAAATTGGGCAGGGGTTGGTCAGCTATGTCTGGCATTTGTTTAGAATACTTTTTAAGAACAACAAAACACACCCCCTACCTTAAATAGAGTCTCTGTTTTTTTTTTTTTTTTTGAGACAGTGTCTCACTTTGTAGTTCAGGCTGGCTCTGAGCTCACTATGTAGCCCAAGCAAGCCTCAAACTCAGCAATCCTCCTGTCTCTGCCTCCCGAGTGCTGGGATTACAGGTGTGAGCCACCATGCCCGGTGCTGTGGATATGTGGTATTGATGGCTGGTGGGCGTGAGTCTCCATGCCCAGCATTGTATGTGGTTCCCGGGGATCAAACTCAGGACCTTGCGCTTGTGAGGCAGGCGCCGGAACCACTGAACTAACCCTCCGGCCCTAGAATCTCTGTTTTTGAGAAGGGGTACATTTCTTCCTACTCCACAAAACAATTGTAACCTTCTTTACTGGACCACGACCCTTGGAGATGTGTGAATAATTCATGTTTCACACTGCTCTTTTACCTGGCATTTCTCCCGTAGGCAGAGTACAGTGAAGCCGAGGTCTTGTCCTGGTGTGCCATTTCTCTGGGCCTCATGTTGGTAGTCAGAGCCTCTCTACGCCTCGTTTTGTGACCCAGCATGTGTATGGATCCAAATGGCAATTTTTCAGCTGGGTTTTCCTTCTAAGAAAATTCCATTTAGTTTAAAAAGTATAATCTTAATTTTTATCCAAAGAATACAAAAAAGCAACAGTGCATGACACTGTTCTTCACAGTTTTAGACGTTATATGAAACAGCTAGTTATTTCAGAATCATGCATTAGAGAATAAGTATATATAGTTTTGTGCCATTTTATATAAACCTAGGAAAATATTATCTTTTTCCTGTACCTATACTACAATGAAAAATCAATGGAAAAGTTAAAGATATTTCAAAATAATAGATGTAGTTTTTGGAGAAAAAAAGAGACAATAAAAATAATAATGACACCACCTAAAATGTTATGATAATTTTTGTGTATTTTAATCTGACCTCTTTCTCCTTAATAATATGTCTTACATAATTAAATTGAATTTAGAATGAAATTTTACATTTTAAGATAATAATTTGTAAAATACTCAATAGAAATTGAAAAACACAAGTTTGTTTTAATCTCTATTAAGTACCATATTAGAAATTATTTTGAAGTACTGAGTTAAAATACAAATGTGTATCTTTGTAACATGAAAGCATCCCCAGGTGTCCAGAGGAAAAAAGTTATTAAATAAAAATAAAAATGACTATTCTTCCTAAAATTAGCTTAAACAAACTAAGAAGAGGTGTCACATGACAGAAAACTTGTTTTCTAGTTTCCTTAGTAACGAATAGCTCTGACAAATAATATGAAACTAAACAATGATATAAACAGAAATTTCAGATAAACAAATTCAAACTGTATTATATAAATTTGTACTTACTGAACATTTATAAATTTATATAATATTAAATCATATTCTACAATTTAAGAAACTGAAATAGATTTTGGGGTGTTATATAGAGCCATGATTTTGGAGCCAGACAATCAGACAACCTGTGATCAAATCTCATTTCAGACCCAGCTGGTCTTGTGGTTTCAGACCACTTAGTGCACCTGTGCCTGTCTCCATGTGCAAAATACTGAGAAAAACACATGACTGGGCTGT
Source organism: Thryonomys swinderianus (assembly GCA_004025085.1). Lineage (NCBI taxonomy): Eukaryota > Metazoa > Chordata > Mammalia > Rodentia > Thryonomyidae > Thryonomys > Thryonomys swinderianus. The sequence continues at coordinate 12,229 of PVIC010023782.1, forward strand.
GAGAGTGTTAAAACAGGTTAATCTTAATAAGCATTTATGCCAACTTCAGCACACAGTAGTACTACATACTTAATATCTATTATTTTATTTCCTCATAATGATTTAACTAGAGTGTTGGTAAAAAATGAAGGAATCTAGCACTGTAGTAGACTGTTATATTGGAAATTGAAGATTTTTGTTAGTTGGATGATGATTTTGAATGAATAACATTTTGCTTTTAGATGTTAAACTTTAAAAGAATAATCACATAATTATATTCACAGAAGGACAAAACAGTTAATGCCCAAGAAGATATTCACTAAAGCATTATTCATAATTGGAAAAAGTATGGGAAAAAGTGAATCTGTGCCTATAGGGCACTAATTTTAAAGTTTTAAAGCATTTATACAATGAAATTTTAAATGGTCTTTGAAAAGTATAATCTGGGGTGAGAATTATATTTTTAGTGTGAAAGGGAAATTGCAGAATGCTCATTTAATATATTGACATCCATGTTAAATAGGACTCACAGAAATATGAATAAATATTGCAGTATGACACCTAGAAGAAAAATGGTATCTGTCATAAAGGTTAACTTTTGGAATATATTAAAGAATCAGAAGACTTTTTTTGTTTTATGTTTCTTTATGATGTTGAAAGTTTTATAACTAGTGTATTGTATCTACAATACAACTAAAAAGATATTATTTGTCTTTGAAAATAAGAATAGTCAATGGCTCATTAGTGAGGAAAGTAAAAAAAAATTAAAGTAAACCTAATACACTGAGGGCAAACTATAAACCTTAGCATCAATTTTTTTTTGTTTTTTTTTTGAGATAAGGTCTTGCTTTGTAGTTCAGGCTGGCCCTGAGCTCCCTATGTAGCCCAGGCCAACCTCGAACTCAGCAATCCTCCTGCCTCTGCCTCCTGAGTGCTGGGATTACAGGCATGAGCCACCAAGCCCGGCAACATCATTTATTTTCCTCTTTATACCTCTCAATACATGAAATGGATATATTAGAGGGTTTCTGAGTGTAATGCCACTCCAGTTTATTTGCATTTAAATGAAATCTCTTTTCTCACATAGAATAAAAACAGATTAGTTCACAATCCACAAGAACAACTTTCTAATTTTGTATTTTTTACCAAGATCCCACTCCTGGAAATTCTGAGGGCATGGAGCTGTAGTAGAGACACTGCACAGCACAAAAGACTGAGCAGAATGCTAGTGTGGCTTTTCATTTTCTATATGGCAGCTGTTAGATTTATGATCTTCACTAGTCATATTATAGATTTGTAAGCCCAGGTTTCTCCTTTGTAGGATTAAAATACTGACATGGATGAATTTCTAGCTCTTTATCCTCAATGCCTTTATGGGGAAAAGTTCATAGACAGTTATTTTATAAAAATTAAGTTTCAATGTAGAATATTTCTTTTCAACCTTAACAATAACAAAAATCCAGTATTTTCATCAGTTGCACATTGGCCGTTTTAGGCTGATTGGTATAGTACTTTGGTAAAGCAATTTGGCAATGCAAAGGGGTGTAAGCTGCTCATTTACTTTAACCTGTGCTGGGAATTGATTTAGAGCAAATATTTAAAATTATAAGATAATATTACATTATATAATGTGATACATACATACAGCATATATACATATATATATATATAAAATCATTTATTATTGTTAAATTTGGGGCAAATATTTCTGTGTAGTCTTTCAGAGAAGTAAATATGATGATAAATTAATCTAAAACATTCATGTATAGAATTATAAATATAGTAATGGATGAAATAATGTGCTATGAATAATGTTCATGATATATCAAATGGGAAAAACAATGGAAAAAATTTACTTGAGTTTATTGGTGTACTATATATATATTTTTTGTCACATTCAACATTGAAAATTTGCACCTGTATATGACACGTCTTATTTTCTCATTTTTCCCATTCCCCTGCCCTCCCTAAAACCCCCATATACGTAAGCTTTGTTTCCTTTAATTTTATTTTTTGACAGGGTCTCAGTTTGTAGTTCAGGCTGGCCCTGAGCTCACTACATAGTCCAGGTCAGCTTCAAACTCAGCAATCCTCCTGCCTCTGCCCACCGAGTGCTGGAATTACAGGCATGAGCCACCAGAACCAGCTCCATTATTTTTGTTTTTAACATTAATTTTTTTCTTTCCCTTCTCTACCTTCCCTTAACCCCCATCTCCCTTTTACCTTTGAGCATTTTCTTCTTATTTCACAATACCTATCATACATTCTGGACCTCATTTACATCTTCAGTTTCTCATAACAGAGAAATAGATATTTAAACATTTGTGTTCTACTTATTTCATTTATGGTTATGTCCTCAAGGTACATCTATTTAAATACAAATGTCTCTAATTTATCATTGTTTATGCCTGAGTAGTACTCCATTTATATTAAAAAATCTTCTTTATCCAGTCTCCAGCTGATAGGCGTTTCAGCTGATTCCAAGATTTAGCTATTAAAAGCTGAGCTGGGTGAATATATGTGCTGTGATACAATGCTTTTTAATTCTGTCATGTATATACCTAGTGGGGAAATAGCAGGGTCAAACCCTAGGCTTTTGAGGAATCTCCACACTGATTGCCACAGAAGTTTCACCAATCTAAATTTCTACCACCAGTGAAGAAGGGTTTCTTTCTCCCCAAAACCCAACCAGCATTTGTTGTTGATTGATTTTCTTTTAGGAGCTATTCTTTCAGGAGATAGAATCTCAGTGTTGTTTTCATCTGCCTCTCTCAAACAACCAGAGATGTGGAACATTTCTTCATATTTCTTTGCTGTTTCTACCTCATTTTTTTTTTTTTTTGAGACAGGGTCTCGCTTTGTAGTTCAGGCTAGCTCTGAGCTCACTATGTAGCCCAGGCAAGCCTCGAACTCAGCAATCCTCCTGTCTCTGCCTCCTGAGTGCTGGGATTACAGGTGTGAGCCACCATGCCTGGCACTGTGGTATGTGGTATTGATTGCTGGTGGGTGTGAGTCACCGCACCCAGCATTGTATGTGGTTATTGGGATCGAACTCAGGACCTTGCGCTTGTGAGGCAGGCGCTGGAACCACTGAGCTAACCCTCTGGCCCTCTACTTCATTTTGAAAATCTGTTTTTTTCAGATTCCTTTTTTTTTTTGAGACAGGGTATTGCTTTGTAGTTTAGGTTGGCCCTGAACTCACTATGTAGCCTCAGCAAGCCTTGACATCAGCAATCCTTCTTCCTCTGCCTCCCAAGTGCTGAATTACAGTCGTGAGCCATGATGCCCAGTATTGTGGTAGGTGGTTACTGGGGACGGAACCAGGGACCTTGTAATTGCTAGGCAGGCACCAGAACCATTGAACTAAATCTCCAGCCCCTAGATATTCATTTTTGATGAAAGTATCCTTTTTACCATTATATAAAAATACAAGAAACCAACAGCCAGCATCATTCTAAGTGGTCAAAAACCAAAACCTCTCACAGTAAGATCAGGTAAAAGACAAGGATGACCACTATCACATTCTTATTCAATATAGTGCTGGAAATATTAGCCACAGCAATTAGACAAGAGAAAGATATAAAAGGAATAGGGTTAGGAAAAGAGGAAGTAAACTGTCATTATTTGCTGATGACATGATACTCTATATAGAAGACCCTAAAAACTCAACCAAAGGACTGCTGGACTTACTAGGCAAATTTAGTAATGTAGCCATGTTCAAGGTCAACATTCAAAAATCAATAGCCCTTTTATTCACAAATAACAGATTCACTGAGAGAATTGGGGAGCCAATACCTTTTATAATAGCATCCGGAAAAATGAAGCATCTATGAATCAATCTAACAAAGGGGGAGAAAGACCTTTGCTCTGAAACCCACAACACTCTGAAAAAGGAGATGGAAAAGGATATCAGAAAATGGAAAGACATTCCTTGTTCCTGGGTAGGATCAAGTAATATTGTCAACATGGCTATATTCCCACAAGTACTGTATAGATTCAATGCAATTCTGATTGAAATTCCAATAGCAGGGGCCAGAGATTTAACTCAGTGGTTCCGGCGCCTGCCTTGCAAGTGCAGGGTCCTGAGTTCGATCCTGGTAACCACATACAACAATGCTGGGCATGGTGACTCACGCCCACCAGCAATCAATACCTCATACCACAGTGCCAGGTGTGGTGGCTCATGCCTGTCATCTCAGCACTCGGGAGGCAGAGACAGGAGGATTGCTGACTTTGAGGCTTGCCTGGGCTACATAGTGTGTGAGATCCTGTCTCAAAAAAAAAAAAATCCAATAGCATATTTCACAGATCTAGAGAAAATAATCCAAAAATTCTTCTGGAACCACAAGAGACCTAGAATAGCAGGAGCAATTCTAGGGAACAAGGATATGGTTGGGGTTTCACAATCCCCAATTTGAAAGTATACTACGAAGCCACTATATTAAAAACTGCATGGTATTGGCAAAGTAACAGACCCAAGGATCAGTGGAATAGGTTAGAAGATCCAGAATCAAGTTCAGATGCACTATGGCACCTTATCTTTGATAACGGAGCCAAATACTCTCAATGGAGGAAAACCTCTTTAATGAATTGTGCTGGAAAAAGTGGGCTTTAACGTGCCAAAGACTAAAGCTAAATCTATCTCTTTCACTGTGCACTAAAGTAAAATAAAAGTGGCTTAGAGAATAAATATTAAAACAGAAACTCTAAACCTGCAATGCACCCTGTAGCACATTTAAACAAGAGGCAGTCTTTCCTCCTTAAGGTAAATTAGAACTATCTTAGAATGGAAGGAAGGATTCCAAATGAAAAGACTTCTCCTGCTGGTCTAGAAACATAAGCTGCCAAGTTATTAAGGGAAGGGACCATGTGTCCAGGGCCCACGTGGGCTTGCAGGAGGAGAGCACCGACTTCCACAGCCAAGAAGCAAAGAGGAAAATGCCCTTCAACTGTAAGAAACCAAATTCTTTCAACAGTATATCAGTTTGGAAGAAGATCCTGATCCCAGGTGAAAATATAGCTCCATTCCTGCTTTGATTTCAGGTGGGTGGAACCCTAAACAGAGGAGTCTGCTCCCTTACCCCTATACTCTTATCCCATGAACACTAGAAGATAATGTGCTTTTGCTGTTTAAACTTGTAATTTACTTTTCAGCATAAGGGGTGTGTCACCTCATTCTTGAAGGTCCTAGAAGGTCAAATATACTATATATATATATAGATTATCTATCTATCTATCTATCTATCTATCTATCTATCTATCTATCTATCTATCTATCTGTCTATCTATCTATCTATCATCTATCTATCTATCTATCATCTATCAGCTATCTCTTTGTGAAGAAATATTTTTCTCACTAGTTTAATATATAATATCTAACTCTGAATTTTCAACTTTTCTTTGATATTTTACAATAAAATGTAAGGTCTTTCTAGCTAAATCATTTCTAATGTGGAAAAGGTAAATCAGAAAGCCTACAGCTAAAGCTGACCTTGCTGCGGGGTGTTTACCAATGGCAGGCCTAGATCTCTGGGTTTGCCAGAGAGAGCTCACAGCTCAGAAATGTCTTTGTGTGAGAAGTAATTTTGTTACTTCTACCTTACTGTCAAATATAACTGATTCTCAGTTGGCTGTGAAACTAGCCAATGAATGTATAACTTGTCTTACTGAATGAGCCTATGAACTTGCTGAGCCTATATATTCAAGCTTTTGGGCAATGAAAAATGCAAAGTACCCTAGCTCTGTAATCCCTCTCTTTCCAAGAGTATAACCACCCTGCCTAAAATTGCATCTGAGGTCAGTCTGAGGACTCATTTCCTTGTGGCTGACCTTGCTAGCTGGCAATACACTTTTTATTTTACCCCAATCCTGCATCTCTTGAAGTCAACTCCTATTGCCTTAACACAATGATTCATCCACTAAATTTTATCATTAAAATTATCACTTAAATCCAAGGTGAAAAAACAATAAGAAATGAAATAAAGTACTGAGATTCTTTCCCATAAATCACTTGGAAATATTTTTTGTCTTATTTTATTATAGTCATATCAAATATTTGGAAATGAAATGGAGAAAGAAGGAATTATGAAATATACCTTTATAAAATGAATGTTGAAAGAGTCCAGTAAATTGAATGATACATATATAGCAGACTGAGATTTGTTTGTTTTCAGCAATATTTAGTGAAAGGAACAGAATGCTACACTTCCTGTTTCCTTGACAACAGTGAAGCTCCAAACATGAAGTTTATCACATAAATCTTCAATGCTTCTAAATCTTATTTCTATCACTTTTTAGCATGACAAAACATTTTAACTTTTACACTCAATTTGTTGAAATATTTTAACAATCATAAACCAGAAAGAACCTATGTAAAACAATTTATTCGTTATAATCACAGCTCCTTAACTTTCTCACATTGAACCCTATATCTTGGCTAAATCCTAGACATTTTGACTCATCTTTTGTTGTCTACACATTGTTTACCATGAGCTTTAAGGTCATTCCAACACAATCCTTTATTCTTGTTCGGTTTAGTTGTCCCTTCTCTGACCACTCAGCTATGTAATCTATCCATCATCCCTCTGATATGTGTGTCACTTTTGAAAACTTTCTTCCATTTTTCCAGTGCTATGGCAGTTCAAGAAAAATGTAGACCGATGTTTCCTGAATTGTAATCCAAATGCATATGCACATGTACACATGCACATGTATGTGTGTGCACATTTTTAATAGTCAACTATAACATGCTGTCTATACCCCTCTTTAGAATACTGCTTCTACTCCTCTTTGGGACTGAAGGAAAGATGCTAATCTTCATCTCTTCTTTCTTGGCATCTCACCAGACCGTTTCTTACTAATTATTATTTCCTTTCCATACGAGCCAATGTCAGACATATCAGAAAATCAGAAATTCAGTTTGGTAAAGGGAAATCCATATGCACATACACAATATTCACATATGATTCAGTTGGAGTTTCTGTACCTTGTATCTCCTGAAAAATTGTTTCTCCTTGACTAGTACATGTCCTGGAAAGTCTAATTGCCATCACTTTGTTATTTTCTTACATTGCTTAACTAGGTGGAGTTGTGGGCTTCTTGCAGATTTTGACTCAGTAAAATTAGAAGTTGATTTATCTTAATGTCTATCATTCTCACCTCTATATATGTCTCAGAATTAATTCCTGGAAGGAAGAAAACTTTGTGTTGGATGAGTTTTCAGTTTATGTCAGGACTCGCCATGAACCAGTAGTAAACTAAAGTACTTAATTACCTGAAGACAAATGAGTCATATTTCTTAATTTATTTAATTAAAAAGGTGTGACTGAAGATTTCTCATGAGGTGGCAGATCTTTAGTCATAGTATTTCTTTGACATTAGTAGAACATGCATAATAACTATTACTAATTATTTTGATTTTGGACTTAGAGAAGAAATAATGATGAAAACTAGTTTGTTGATTTTCAAGTTTGAAAGAGTTGTGGAGTAAAGAAAGGGCATTAGTCACAAGGGAAATATAAAGAGTGGATTACTGAGAATGGACTGGTACAGTATTAGAATAGCAGCAGTAGCGAAACCAGCTGCATGGAGACTCAGCTGCTGAAGCGCTAAGTTAAGGAGTCCTCCTCTCTGTACACATATTGTTCTTGGGCAAGAGTTTGCCTGTAGGTGAAGCATTTTGCTGGCAAATGCAGATTTGAGGATTCATAACACTGTTTTATGTAGCCTGGTGGATCACTACATAGAGATTTGAAAATCAGAATATGAAATCAGAAGGCATTTATTGGGCACCTACTCCAACCAATAAGACCATCTGTTGTACCTTTATCTGTGACCTATACATTCAATAATTGCTTTCATTACTTAGAAACTTGCTAATGTAACTCATAACTGTTAATTAGCTACCATCAGTTAGGAGTAGTACTAATTTATAACTACTTATTTATATTATAGTGATGATAACAAGATGGCTGTTGTTAGTGTATTTTTACTATTACTATACTACTGAAAACTGTGTTTACAAATGAACATTTTAAACTTCAACAATCTTATAGAGGTTTACATGCAACCTGTCTATTAATACTTGTGATTTCTTGCTCTGGTTAATATATCAAGATCTTGTGACCATGTATCTGAATTCACCTGAGCTTTGTTATGCTATTAAAACCAAAGTATGCATGCTATAATCTTGGAGACGGAGCTCCTATTGTATTCTGAAGACTATTCCCTGCTGGGAAAAGATAGAGAAGGGACATGTGAATGAACCATAAGGATTCTTGAAATAGCAGGATCAGAGAGAAGATGAAAAGACCTTCAGAAATGACACCTTTGATGTCTGCCAACTGCCCAGAGACAGGAGGACAACACCCCCTCGGACAATCTCATTAAATTACTGTTGGCCAAGTAGCAATTTTTAAAAGTGCCTTTTATATTTGTATTTTAAAATTGGAATTCATGTTAACTTTTACAACTTTCATTTTCTCAGAAAGGTTTTAAGAAGTTGCTGGTTGATGGGAGTTAATTTAATAATGGTACCCTGCTCCAACCACCGGTCTGGTCACTTGTCATGCTGCCAGCAAGGCTGCGTATGATTTTAAGTCCAGGAAATAAAAAGGATAGATACAATATGATTAAATTGGCCATTATGAAATTTGGCTAAGACCTGAGAACATATGCCTTTACTTTTATATTAAGTGGCAAAGGTTATAGAAAATAATAACTTCATTGCTTTAGATGTAAACTGCATGCACAAAAAGAAGTTGGAGCCGGGCGTGGTGGCTCACGCCTGTAATCTCAGTACTCGGGAGGCAGAGACAGGAGGTTTGCTGAGTTCCAGGCTTGCCTGGGCACCATAGTGAGCTCAGGGCCAGCCTGAACTACAAAGCGAGACCCTGTCTCAAAAAAAAAAAAGAAGTTGGAGAAATTCTTTAATCACTCATTCATATTGAGGAGTAATATGCATTTCCCCAAACTTTAATTTTATCCTGGACCAATTCCTTACATAGTAGAAAAATTAACTTAAAAATTATGTTAGGGAATGTATGCTGGAGGCAAATTGGTGGGTATGATTTAAAGTATCTAAAATTACTCGGCAAATTATAGCCAAAAATTGAAATAAGGATAGGAAACTCCCAGATGACATGCACAGGAAGATAAACAGAAAACATGGACAATTAGAGGTGAACTGATATGGTTTTGGAACGTCTTCTCCATGCAGAGAACATGAGGGAAAGGGTACTTTACAAGAGGAAGCAAGAAAACACAGGGTAGGAGAATTTAATCCCAAGTACTTCCATATCGCTGAAAAGAGTAAAACAAAGTGAACAATTATTACGTGATAATTATATTTGAAATTATTAAAGCTATCAGAGAAAGTTAAGGGTCCAGAAAGAGAAATAGACCCTATTAGCAAAGAACACCATGCTTTGAGACAGAATAAGGTCATCCTCCATCAAAAACAAATATGGGGGTCTGGGGTTTTAGCTCAAGTAGTACTGTGCCAACCTTAGAGTACAAGAGCCCAAGTTCGATCCCCAGTACCAGAAATAAAAAGCTCATGATATTAAAATATACTACCAAAGACTGCATCAAAAACATATTCATAAATGAAAGGATAAATGTTTTCCAATAATTACTATCTATTTTGGGATAGATTTTGGAGAATTCTTCGGAGGTAAGTTAACGAGAGAGAGAGAGAGACAGATGAACATATATGACAATAAAGATGAGAGGAATGAAGTCAGAATACTCAAAACATGTCTAACTGTCTGAGGAAGAAGGAATAAAGATGATGGCTAATAATCCATATGCAAAAAATTAAATGACTGGTTAGTTAAATACATAAATATTTAGACAAAATATTGAGATTAAGCCTTCCTCTAAGGATCATGTTTTGAAACTAAAGAAAATCAAGAACCATAGGAAGTCAGACAACAGAAAGGAGATTCAATTAAAAACACAGCTTGACATAGCAACTGGAGATAGACGTTAGCACAAAACCTTCTCCAAATCTAATGGGGACGCCTGTCTATGTGTACCTAGAACCACACTACAGTTCAATGTTCCCTATGTGGAAGTGGAAAAACAGACAATATCCACAATGATCAAAGATCTTGCAAATTCTGGGTATCTGCCAAAACTATATTCGTGTATTGTATTCTACAAAGAAAGGATAGAATTAATCCCTTAATTTTGGAATAAAACAAAGAAAAATGTATTCAGAAATGAGTAGTGATGCAAAAATAAATATGAGCAAAAATAATGAAAATACCATTTCATTTTTGTTTTGCTGTGCATCAAACCCAGGGCTCCTTGCATGCTAGGTTTCTAAGTAGGCTACTTTTCTAATAATTAAATACTGTTTTAAGAAGAGAAATATAAAATTAACTATTTTACATTGTTAATATGGGGCTACAATAATGAGAAAAACGGTAGTTGAGAAATCAGAACTGTAAATTAGTAATGGTGATTCATAGTATATTGAACTTCTTTGTGCAAACACTGCTTTGGTTTCTATTATGATAGTTTCGCTAGCTTTTATATTTTGTTTCTGCAGTGTTTTACTCAGCCATCAACATTTTTATACGTCTCATACTTGTAATCATGTAATTTCACAATTATAGTATTTATACCTAAAAATAGTAGACCTTATAATAGACTTAACTTTATGTGAAATTTTCTCTCAGTTTCCCAGAGTGTTTGTGCCATTTTGCATTCCTTCCTGCCGCAGGTGAGAGGTCCCTTTGTTCATATTCTTAAATAGATAATTTTGTCCGCTTTGTGTTTGTTTGGGTTTTTTATTTTAATTGTGAGTTTGCATTTTCTGGTGCCTAATGATGCTCCACAACTTCTCATGTACTCACTAGTCATCCATTATCAGTTTTTGAGTATAGTCTGTTCATATTTTCTGACAGATTTCATTGGGCCACTTATTATATTACTGAGTAGTAGGAGAGTTTTATGTAATTTGGATGTGTCTTCCTTAAATCTGTTCGCCATGAGTATGTCTGACTTTTCTTTAATTTCCTAACTTATGTATTTTGATGTATTTGCTGTGTCCATTTCATTATTTTTTTCTCTTTTGTGTAGTAGTGTCTATGCTATATCCTAGATGTGTCTGACTACCCCATTGTTGAAAATGTATTTTTCATTTTTAGTAGATTTATCATTTAAATTTTCTGCTCAAGTCTATGATTCTTTTGGGATTAATGTTTTAAGCAGTGTGAATTGCATCCAAGGTTCATTGTTCCACTGGTACTAACACTGTTTATCACAAAAGAAATTTCTTTTTCACTGAATTGCATTTACATTTATATCCTCCTCTCTCATTCTATTTGCCTGTCTTTTTGTTACTATCCTGATATCTGAATTAATGTAGTTTTGTTTGAAGCTTTGTAATTAAGGTGTAAATTTATTTTAGAAGACATCTTAAAATCAAATAATGAAAACTTTCAAATTTGTTTTTCTTCTCTAGATTGCTCTGGGTAGGTCAAATCATTTTCAGCTGAGTGTATATTCTAGAAGCAACTTGTCAATTTCTACAAAACCAAGCAGAAGTTTTGATCTAGATAACATTACATCAGTTGTTTAATTTGAAAAATAATGTTTTAACAATCCTGACTCTCCTTCATAAATATGACGTCTTTTATTTAAGATTATTTCTTATATTTCATTATAGTGTTCCAGCATGTTTTTCAAGAAGCTTATTCATATTTTTGTGTTTTTGATACCATGTAAGTCTTATAATTTTATTTTCCAACTATTTGTTGCTATTCTATAGAAATGTAATTAAATTTTAAAAAATGACTTGTATCTCATATTATATATGAATTCATATGACTATATATGACTATATATAGATTCTTGTCTTTGTGCTTAAATTTACATAGTTTCTATCAGTCTAAGAGTTATTGATTCTTCTGCTGTATGAAACTACGTCCAAAGTTTTCATTAAGGATAGGAGAGGAAACTGATTTACAATGTTTTAAATGCCTTTTAATTTTAAATATCATACAGTATTTTCAGTAGAATTTTTAATTTATGTAGTTCTGTTTCTATTCTATAATTCCCTACTTCTACCAAACTTTCTTTTTTCGGGGGGGGGGGACAGGGTCTCGTTTTTGTAGTTCAGGCTGGCCCTGAGCTCACTATGTAGCCCAGGCAAGCCTGGAACTCAGCAATCCTCCTGCCTCTGCCTTCCAAGTGATTACAGGCGTGAGCCACAACGCCCAAAACTGTGGTATGTGGTATTGATTGCTGGTGGGTGTGAGACACCACGCCCAGCATCGTATGTGGTTACCGCGATGGAACTCAGGGCCCTGTGCTTGCCAGGCAGGCGCCAGAACCACTGAGCTAAATCTCCAGCCCTCTACCAAACTTTTTAAAATCAAAATTCTTTAATGTGCTTATTGCATTACCTCTTCCTAGTAATTCAGGTATTGGGATCACCTGTTGATTTACCTTCACTGACAATGTTTTTCCTTAATCATTGTAACATTTTATATTCCTTTGTATATCATTTTACAAATTTTAACATGGCATTTTGATAAAAATGAGGGGAATGAGTGAGTAAGTTGTTGCTCTTCTGTGTTATTTTCATTTTTAGAGATTTGAAACCCATTCCTCCTGCAGGTAGCAGGAAGTATTACGGAATGATTTCTCAAAGTCTTAAAGGTTTGATGAGCCCATGAGGCCTATAATGACAGAATTCACAAGGTCTCTACAGTGCTCTCTGTCCAAGACAGAACCACTCTCTCCCCACTTATTCTCACAGTGGGTTTTTGATGGTTAGTGATTGTCAGTTTGACTGGATTAAGAAACCCCTAGCATATTGTGGAAGCACACTTCTGCATGTGTCTGTGAGGGTGCCCAGAGATGGCTGGTGTACAGGCCCTCAAACGGAGGCAAAAGAGCTGCCTGGATTGGGCATAGCGCCATCCTACAAGTCAACCCAGATGGGATATAAATGGAGGAAGGAGGAAGTTGGCCTGTGATTGAAAGCTGCATTCTATTTAAGTGGGTTCATCTTTTAATAACTGCCATCACCTGTGACCACCAGACTCCAGCTTCTTCATCTTTTTAATGCCAACCTATATCAGCAGTTATCTAGGGAGTTTCCAGACCTTTGGTCTCAGACTGGTGCTATATCCTTGGTCTCTCTTGTTCTGCTGCTGTCAGTACACTGAGCAGCTGTTGGAGCCTCTGGTTCTTCAGCCTGCAGATGACCATTTTGGATTCTCCTTCTCTGATCTGCAAAACCTATTCAATAAATCCCATTATTTAATTTCACACCTATATAGCATCTCCTACTAATATATATATATATGTACATATATGTATATATGTATATATATATACACATACATACATATATGTATAAACAAATGTATAAATATATATATAATTGATTCTGTTCTGTTAGAGAACCCAAAACAGTACAGCATCCTTCACCCTTGGTGTGGTTGGGGTGCTTTGATCCTTCAGGAAAGGATTCCACTTTCTGGGATTAAACTCATCAAAACACCTTTGCAGCCACTGCTTTTCAGTAGCTTCATTAAAATCATGAATTCTAGTCTTTATTTTTGTCGTAGTTCTGCCATAGGGTCGAAGTTCTCTCGTGTACTCCTACATCCTAAGTAGAAGTGGACATTTAATTAACCTTTTCTAAGCAACATGCAACTAACTTTTATTAACACCTTTCAGATGTAGCTTATTACTCTGTTTTGTTATATTTAAGGTTACATTTGCATAAACAGTGCTGTATGCATTTGCTAATCTTGAAGGTGCCCTTGTTTGTTAGTGATACCTTTAGCCACTGCCTGAGACTAGAAAAGCCTTCAGTGTTGCAATATTTGGGTTTGAGTTAAATAGTAATGTTTATGTTTTGATTTTAGGCTGATTGGAAATAGTAATTTTATTCTTGATTTGTTATGAGAATTAAGGTTAATGATTATAAATAAATGTATGTGCTTGGAAGACAGTAAGCCATCCCTAATAAATCATGTTATGGTTTTAAATCATTGAAAATATCTTATTAGCTCACACTTGTTACTCTAGTGTCATTCCTTTTTTCTTATCTATTTCTTATTTAAATTATCTAATAAGAAATTAAATGAATTATAGTGATTGGTCTGCTGTTATAACTCAGAACTTTGTGTATCAAAGTACTTCCAAGTCAGCAATTTCTAAATCTGTCTCACAGAAGACACTACTGATGAAAGTAACAGAAAATATATGAAATACTTGTTTTTTTCACCTAACAACTTTGTTTAATTCTCTGTCAAACTCTGGTTTAATGAACCACATGAGGATTTCACAAATAAATTAAGTCTTCAGAGAATATAATTGATACTTAGTAATTTCAGGTGATT
>PVIC010023783.1:0-26523 GCA_004025085.1 Thryonomys swinderianus
AAAAAAAAAAAAAAAAAAAAAAAAAAAAAAAAAAAAAAAAAAAAAAAAAAAAAAAAAAAAGTATAACAAGAACCAGAGAAAACAGACATCTTTGGAACGAAGGCAGTGAACTTCTAACTAGAAAGTAGATAACAAGCTATTATTAAAATTAAAATCACAAAAACAAAATTAAATAGATCCTATCCAAAAAGCTAGTGAACAGAAATATATAGTATAAATATAAGAGAGAGAAATACCTGGTATACAGAAGGTTTAACGTATGTCTCAGTGGAAGCCCACAAGGAGAAATGGAAAAACAATACATCATTTAAAAAGATAGAAGATAAACACAATGAATTTTCTAAAACTTGAAAATCATGAATCATGAGATTCAATAAGTAAGACTTATCTCAAGCAGAATGGAAACTCAGGGTTAGAAGCCACAAGTGGCGAGTGACAAAGAAAAGATCTTGAAGCCCCACAAAGTGAATCAGGGGCAGTAGTAGGAACTTAAACAAATGAAGAGCAGCAAGCATGTCTTCAGTTTGTTGGGCATGAGTCACAGCCAGTCTACAGGTGCATACTCAGCACAATGACCCCCACAGAGGAACAGAAAGAATGACTCTAGGGAACCAGAAAATGGAAATGCACACAAACACAAGACTTGATACCGTGGAAATAATAAAAGAAAAGGAAAATGGTATTGGTAGGAATCCCTGAGATGCAACAATGATCAGTAAGATGATAAACGTGTAAACAAATTCAAATGGTCAGTGTATTAAATAATCAGACTACTTTCTTTTCTTTCTTTTTTTTTTTTTTTTCTGTACCAGAGATCTAACTCAGGCCCTTGTGCATCCAATGTTGGCGTGGTACCACTTGAGCTAAATTCCCCAGCCCCAGACTTTCTTTATTCCTGTCATGTTTATTTTTTATTTTTTAATTTAAATTTTCTTTTTTTCTTTTTTCCCATTAATCCCATTACTTTCCCATTACTTTCAAAACACGGAGTTCCAAAGAAAAGAGAAAACCATGGGCCATTTAAGTCAGGAGAGGACAAGCATCCTGTTTTTCCAGGGATTTCCGTTGTTCAGAAGGGGAATCAACCCTTTGAAATTACCTCTGTGTGACAAAATACCAAGAATAACCACTATCATATGTGGGCAAATTAGAGTAATGAAAAAAATAAATGAGTCTTTCCACCCAGAAGAGTGAAGGAAATTGAAAAAATTGAAAATGTGAGCTGCAATAATCATGATCTGCAAAATGACTCAAAGTATATTGAATGTCCTGAGGCAAAAAGACACACTTGTCCTGGTGCCTTGCCAAAGCCCTGTCAGCCATCAACCACCTGGAGCCTTGCAGCAGATGCAGCCTGGCCTGGCGAGAAGTATGGTGGCCTGGCTGCCACTGCTGAGGACCCTGAACACCTGGCCACTGTGGGCCATGGAACCGTGCAGATCTGGCTCCTGAGAGGACTGCTGTGCTCCTAGTGGAGGAGGCTGCACCTCCTTGTGAGAAGGACTAATATGGCCTCCAGCCCTCCTGAAGGTGATGGAGCCCAAGCTGAGGATGGGCAGAAAGGCTCGTGGCCCATGAACAGCTCTAGAGAGAGAAACAGTGAAGTAACAGTCTAGGTTGGGCTCATCAGAAATGCTCACTGCTCTCTGAGAAGATTTATTGGCCATTTTTAGAAGGCCTGAGCATAATATACAGGAAAGCTGCTCCCTACAACACCACTAACCTTTAAGAAGAAAACTCACTGCATCTGAGTAATACAGATATGAAAAGGTTGCTGACATATGACAGATTTGGAAATCATAAGTCTTGCAAAAGCCCATTTACTTTAAAAAATGAGAGAAAACAAACATCTTGGAAATAACTGTTTGAAACAGAGTTTGTACTCACTTCAGCAGCACAGAGACTAAAAATGGAAACAGTTTGTTAAACCATCTGGAGAAGCAGCACTAAGAGTGACACTGGTCTGTTCTTGTTCTGTGTGTTACAGGACACAGCACAGAAGACAGTGAGAGGAGAAGAAAGTCACTGCCAGACTGGAGACATGTAGATGTTGCTCATACTGTAACCATTGTTTTCTGTGTGCATTTTTCTTTTTCTTTTCCTTTTTTTTGGGGGTGGGATATCAGAGATTGAACTCGGGACCTTGTGTGTCCAAGGTTGGCACAGTACCACTTGAGCTAAATCCCCAGCTCTGTGTGCATTTTTGTCTGTATATGAAATATGTATTTGAAACACTAAGCATTGTTATGAAATATCTGATCTTTCTCAATATTCCTAAGTGCTTGATAGATGTTAAAAAATGAAGTAGTAAAGTGACCCATTTTGTAAATTTCTTTTTGTTAAAATCATATGAAGTATTGTTTTGGGAGGGAAATAGGCAAGCCACCTCTGGAATAGAACAAACTGTGTTTATGCGTCAGTCCTCAGGAGGGAAGGAAACAGCGGGTGCTGGCCAGAGCCCTTGGGGCAAGGAGAGTCATCATTGTTCCTATCTCTGTGTATTTTGCTTCACTTTGCTGAATATGTTGGATATGTAAAGGAAAAAAAAGAGTCTTTTTATAACATCTAGTCTTCCTGTGTGTTAAAGAGGCTGCCAGTCTTTTAGTTTCTTGTTGTTTTGTTGTGCTTTTGAGGTCTCGATATTTGGTTCAGGCTGGTTTTTGAACCACCCTTTGTGGAGCCCAGTCTGGCCTTGAACTCGCTACCACTCTCCTGCCTCAGCCTTCTGAGTGCTGGAATAACAGTTGTGCACCACCATGCCAGGCCTGGTTACCAGTTTTGATGAAAGAAGAGTTAGTAAAGTAACATGTTTTGTGTTCAGATTCTTAGGAAAGATTGTAATCTGAAAATTTGAGCATTTTAGCACACTGGGTTAGTAGAGAAAAAATTATTTTAGATTGGAATATTCACATGTTCAAGACACTTTCAAGTATTGTTACACACATGCAGTTTAATCAAGTTTGCTGAATATACATAAAATGAACAAATGGAGTCCTTATTTGAAACATCTAGTCTTGCGTAGATGGTTAGAAGTGCCCATTGCATTTTAAATGTAGAGGTGGTAATAATATCTTTAATAACTTTTTGCTAGAGCCCATAGGAAGTACCATTGTTTTGGAATGGGATGGATAAACCATCTCTTGAGCAGTATGATACTATCTACCTGTGCAGGAAGTGGGAGAGAAGCAGTTGCAAAAGATAGCTTGTTAGTGTGTTTCTTTGTGGATGTAACCAGGAACATGTGAATACAAACTGAGCCTCAGACTCCAGAATACCAAGTCACTCCAGGTGGAGGTGGCTGAAGGTGCCAGCAAGACCCCAGACCACTGGTGCTTGATGATGATGTGATGTGGTCTTTGTTCCTTATTTGCTCTGGTTTCTGTTAGTTCCCATTCCCTAGATAACCATCTGTTTGCATGCTGTCCTAGTTACACATGTCCTTGAGACTAAGATGTTTCTCAGACTGATGCTCTGGCTCCCCCAGACGTAATGGTTATCTGTGCCTGTCTTTTTTCACAACTAATGAGGTTTCTCCTCCCTGCTTTCCCAAGTTTGACCTATTGGCCTTGTGACTCTGTTTTACTTCTATAAGAATCAGCTTCCAGCCCAATAAACTTGCCATTAGCTGCTAGGTTTTGGTCAGTCTCATTGTGTCTGTGGTCATTTTCCCCAGTACCCCTCCTCTAAGAAGGCGACCTTCATATTTCTACTTGGACTTTTCAGACATAATTTTTCTGTATGTTTTGTGGGTTTCATTTTGCTATTTATAATGTAAAATAAGTCAAAACTTTGCAACATCTGATCCCTAAAATTTAAAGAAGTGTCCAGAGTATGACAAAGTAATTAGTAAATTTAGCACATTTTGTTCACTTTCTGTTGAAATACACAGAAAAGCTTGTCTTCTCTAGATGAATTTTGGATTCAACCATCTCTAACATTTCATGGCTGTACTTATCCACAGGGGTAAATGAAGACAGAAGGAGATGAGGAAGGAAAGGTTCAAGACCCATTTAGTAGTTACCTCTGATTGTAACTGTTGCTATATGTGCAGGTTTTTTTTTTTTTTTTTTTTTGAGACAGGGTCTCGCTTTATAGTTCGGGCTGGCTCTGAGCTCACTATGTAGCCTAGGCAAGCTTCAAACTCAGCAATCCTCCTGTCTCTGCCTCCTGAGTGCTGGGATTACAGGCGTGAGCCACCACGCCCGGCTATATGTGCAGATTTATTGACTGGGTGCTATGTGGTAGCAGACAAGTTCTCATATGAAAAATTTAATTCTAGATATGTAGAAAGGATTGATATATTTTAAAATAGAAGCGGTAGAATAATACTTCCCATAAGTAGGTTTTTAAAACTGAATGGAAATACTGTGTTTGGTAATAGAATGGTTAAACCATGTCTGAACAGTATGTTGTCCATGTTTGTTCACTGGACTGAGGAGGGGAAGAGGAAATAAACCGAAAGGTGTTCTGTTAAGTGTATGGTAGAAAATCTGAGCTTATCTATTGCTCTTGTGTTAGATATGTTGCATTTAACTTTGCTGTATTATATATATTATATTTCTACTGGACAAATGAGTCCTAATTTTATAATATATGATCTACAGATGTTAAGGATTGCAGTGTATGAAAAAAGTAGAATTAGTAAATAACACACATTGCATATTTTGTTTTAAAATTCAATCAAAGGCTGTCTTCCAAAAAGGACTCTTGGAAGTGTAATTGCAAATTCACATTTGAGTTAATCATGTGCCTGTATCACATGTAACAGAGAAGAAATGAAAGACGCTAGGCCAGAATGCTCCTACATAAAAGATACTTTCAGATATAACCATTCTGATATGTGTGTGGTTTACTCGACACCACTGTGTATGTAGTGGACAAACTTCAGTTCATATTTCAAACACCTAGTCTTTCTAGATGTTTAGAAGTGGACAAAATATATTAAAAGTACAGGTAGTGAGCAACATATTTTGCAGATATCCTTTCATCAAAATGAATTATGAAATACTGTCTTTAGGAGAGGAATGATCAGATCACTAATCTGAGTAATAGACATATTTAGAGAGGGAGGAGGTAAAGAAAATATAAAGGGCTCTAAATCAAT
This sequence comes from Thryonomys swinderianus, assembly GCA_004025085.1. NCBI lineage: Eukaryota > Metazoa > Chordata > Mammalia > Rodentia > Thryonomyidae > Thryonomys > Thryonomys swinderianus. The sequence goes on from PVIC010023783.1 coordinate 5,105, forward strand.
GTTGTTTTGTCAAAGTGAGATTGACCACTGTCCTCTATGTCTGTGCTTTTTGTTTTACTCTCCTGTGTATATAGGTGAATACAAAGGGCTCCTAATTTACATCTAGTCTTTCTACATGTTAAAGCGATAGCTAGGACATGACAGAGGTAGAATTAGTAAACTAACATGGTGAACACATTTTGTGTTAAATTTCATTAGAAACCACTTGGAGACTATATAGAGAGGGAAATTTGATGAGTTCTGATTGTCTTGCCCTTGTTCAAGGTACATATTTTAGTTAATATTACTGGGTGTTAACAGATAAGTCCTATTGCCCAAATTTTATTAGAAGTAGCAAGGTACTCCCTGTATAGATGTCCTTCTCTTGACTCTTAGCAAGAACTGTCTTCTGGAAGTGACTTTTGTTAAAGCTGCCTCTTGGAGCTAATGTGGCCCTGGACTTAGTCACGGAGGTGGTGAAGAGAGGGAAGGGTAGGGAGGGAGTTGAGGGCTCTTAACTGGATCTTCATGTCTGCAAGATGATTGGAGATTGTAACCTGGTTGTGCATTTGGGTAAAGTGCTTGGGCTTATAGTGCACAAATTTCGTACTCTAAGCACAGCATCTGAGGTTTATAGATGCCCCAAGGTAGCAATGTACGATAAAAACCAGAGGGAGTGAGTCAGACAACACTTAAGTATCTTTTTGTTGTAATTGATAAAAAAAGATGCTTCTAAGAATTGTCACAAGAGCTCTCAGCAGTGTGTACAGTGTGTACTAAGATTTGTCATGAGGTGGGCAGCAGAGGGGTGGGAATACGCCCTGAGGAGCGCTGTGTGCAAGTGTTCAGAGGGACAATTGAGCATCTGTAGCTGTACTGTGACAGCATGTTAATAACCCAGCGGGAATGCACCTTCTTGCTAATGTATTAATCACAGTGATCCATCAACTCTGAAACATGCCTGGTGTATTCTGTTGCTTCGTTTCTCATTTTAAGTTGAGCATTAAGGAAACGCAGCATTATAAATGTAACTTCACCAAAACTTCTATCTAGAGGCCTGTTGCCATTTTTATCTTCAGTGAAATTTTTGTTCCCAAGAAAGGCAGGGTTATGATTTTTCTCTAGCAGATCAAATTGCTTAGTGTATTTTGGGTTATCAGAAATACTCTTGTGACTTTGGGATTTTTGAATAGGTGAACGTTCACGTTGTATGGAAAAGCATGACACACACTGTACACAGTCACACAAATGGCATTTCATGTATGTAAACAAGGCACCTAGACACATCCAGCTTAGCTCGTTATGACTGTGAGAGACTTTGTTCTTTGTGTTTTTGCTTTCTGTTAGCTTTTAAAAAAAACATTATTTTTAAACCTAAAAAATGCCCCTGATGTCTCTTATTTTATTTACTCCATAATATTCAGTGCCTAAGTTTTGAAAAGGCCAAAGCGGCTTAGAACAAAGTCAATATACTGTCATCTTCTCTGTAGTTACTTACAGTCATACATTATCAGCAGAGCTCTGTAAGTGACTTCCAAAATTCATTTTTAAAGGGCACATTTGTCCTATCTTTCCTTCCTACTTTGAGTCGGCTGGGATGTAGCAATAATAGTTGAGACTGTAGCTGGCATTTTGCTTCATGAGGTGGTTGGCACAGGAAGCATGCCCAGTAACAAAATGGGAGGCGAGCGGATGCTTGATTCTCTCCCTTGCCAGTCAGGGCTGCAGCCAGCTACCTTTGTCAAAATGCAACAGAGCCAGACACTTGATAAGTGAAGCAAGATGGTTTTTGTTCAGGGTTTTGCACCCGGGGAGAGGGAGTTCAGTGTAGACTGAACTCGTCTGATCCAGGCTGACATGACTGCAAAACTAAGGGAAGAATGAAGACATAGAGAGGAACGAAGGGGTTTGTGTAAGGGTGGAGTCAAACTGGATCCTGGGATTAGAAAATAGAAAAGGGGGCCGGAGGGTTAGCTCAGTGGTTCTGGCGCCTGCCGCGCAAGCGCAAGGACCTGAGTTCGATCCCCGGTAACCACAAATAATGCTGGGCGTGGAGACACACCCACCAACAATCAACACCGCATACCACAATGCTGGACTTGGTGGCTCACGCCTGTAATCCCAGCACTCGGGACGCAGAGACAAGAGGATTGCTGAGTTCACGGCGGCTTGCCTGGGCACCATAGTGAGCTCAGGGCCAGCCTGAACTACAACGCGAGACCCTGTCTCAAAAAAAAAAAAAAAAAAAAAAAAAAAAAAAAAAGCAAAAAAAGAAACGAAAAGGAAGGCAGCTATTTGGTTAGGTTATATCTTTATTGGCTTGGCTGGAATAAATAAATTCTTCCGGAAGCCTGAACTTTCTTAGGCAAGAAATTAATGGCTTGAGTCATATCAGAGATATGACCTCCTGTAAGTCATGCTAGTGTCTATTGAGTCTCTCAGTTTGGATGAGAATGAAATCAATTATGTTAATAATTAGTAATTCTCACACTCAGGCATTCTCTCACACTCAGGCAAGTGAGTGTGAGTAATTTATTCAAGGATAGTGTCCTTTGCATTTCCAGATACCTTACAGGAAAATGAGATTATGTAGTTATCTAGCACTGTGCATTTTGAGATCATCTTTTACTGTCATAAATCCATGTGTTTTCCTCAGAACTGGATTATATTCAGCATGGATGACAGGAATAGCATAGCAGGGGTTTCGGAAAGGACTGTTGAACACTGAAGCTCAAGAAAGACATGGCATGGTGGAATTTACAAACATAGTATTAACCAATCTATGAAAATAAGCATCTTTGTAAAAGGTAAATACAGTTTGGGAGGAGCAAGTTTGGGATTTAAAATCTGGAGGTCTGTCAAATTTTAAAAATTTGAAATTCATATCTTGAATTCCCAGGATTGAATTTGGTTTTTGACATCACTGGTTTTTGCCCCATTTAATCATTTTAGTTTTTCTGAAAAGAACTGGGTCAAGATGTGCAGAGTATTTGATAAGCACTTGACTCTGAGGGTCTTGTATCATTTTTTTCCTCAAATCAGTGCTTCTGACTTAATAGATGGAAAGCTCATTTATTCTTGTTTTTTCAGTTCTCCCCATTATTATTTAATTTGAAAGTGTTTAAAAGACTCTCACTGCTGTAAATCATCTATATTTGTCGTGATTCTATTTATTTCTAAGTGCATTCAATCATTCTATCTATACTATCTTCTTGCGCTTACGTGAAAAGTGACAAATACAAAAGTTATTTTTCATTGCTACATAAAAAGGAGCCAGTTTGAAAATTCTTTGTATTCCTATTCTACAACATTCAAACATGAAGGTTTAGTCTAAAATTGTTTTATGTATGCCTCTCAAATAGCATCACTTTATCTTTTATATGCATCCCTGTAGTCAATGATTTTTTAAACAATATTTAGACAGTTAAGCTAAGGCCAGCAGGGTAAGGAAAAAAATTATATTTTCCTCATTGAAATTTAGATGTGTATTGGGTTCTTCCCTCAGTGGAGAAGGAGATTGGGAGGATGATCGTAGCCAGATAACTATTCCACAAGCTGACGGCTGGTAGCTGCTCATAGCCTATCAGCTGATGGCTGGTAACCAATAACTACTAGTTAAATAACTGACAGGATTAATAGCTGATGGCTGATAGCGAAGTTTATTAGAATCCTACGGCCTTATATAATATACATGCAGAAGTGGTGGCCATAATAGCTGGCCTTGGGGAAAAAAGAGAGGTTACCTAAGTACAAGTAAACACCCTAAGCAGAATACAAAGAACATACTGTAAATCCCCACGGAATGTCTGATGTAGCACAAAATATTTACAGAAAAAGGAACACAGAAAACACCATGGCTCACACTTCTCCACAAGTCACTTTTGGCTAGGGTCCTGGCATTCCTGGGAAGTTATCCTGTAGCCACCAGTCCTCAAGTGACCCCTAACAACTGTCTACATTGAATTCTGCAAGAGATTAAAGAAGTAAAAAGAGTAAATAATGAGGCTTCTTGAACTGGGAGGAAGAAAGCAACTACACTGCTGTAAGGTTAGCATCTCTCTAACTGTTGGCACTGGGGGATTAATTGATTTCTAGGTTGTCTAAGGTCTGCCTCTAATTGAGGGGTTAAATGAGCTAATCCTAATGACTAAAAAGGATGGAATCACTGAACTTCTCAGCATTGAATGGGAATCTTATCTATTCTGGACCCTCATTTGCTTTATGGGTTCTCAGAAGAGACATTCTGTGGAACAAAATCATTCTTATACATGAAGTTCAGGAAAAAGAAATTGCTTGTGTGGTTTTTGGGCACTACATAATCAAAAATCTTTCCCCTCAATCCAGCTCAATGTATATTTCTTGGACATTGACAATATGCTCACTGCCATACTGGATACCAGGTATTAACTACCTGTATGTGAACAGTTAATAAGAAGGAAGGTCTGGAAACACTATTTCATGTCACAGATATTGTACTAGATGTAGGGTGATGCATGATGGGAACAGGGCCACTGTACGTAGGCTTTTAGAAGGGACATGGGCTAGAAAATGGGACACTGAAGACATCATGACTCCCACTAAGTTATTATAAAAAGGAAAAATGATCAAGAGGTAAAAGAGGTGGTAAACACAGGAAGACATATATAGACAAAGAACCCTGGCATGTCTATTAGAAACACTCAAACAGATAACAGAGATAGTATATTGAAGACAGGCATGAGAGGCATTTCAATTGGTAGAGAGAGGCCAGATGTTTTTTTTTCCCCAGTTGAACATTTATCCTAGCAGGAAGCAATAAAGTGTTTTAGATAGGAACCTGTTAATATTCAGGGTTCTCCAGAGAAACAGAGCCAGTAGGATTAAAAAGATACAGGTATAGATATGATACCTAAGAGAAATCTTATGGTGGTAGTTGGATTACAAAATCATAGAGGCAGTGAGGGGGGCTGCAAACTTGAGAAGGTAGAACTAGCGCAGAGTCCAGTTTGAGTGTAAGGCTAAAGAATGAGAGAAATCAGTGCACTGTCTCTCTGACCGATGAGAGATCAAGTAGCCAAGGATGAGGTAGGGTGCTAGTGTAGGTCCCTGGATCTGAAAGCTAGGAGGCTCAGTGTCTTAAGTCAGGAGCGTATTTATGCATCAGCTCAAGCAGAAAAAGTAATTGCCTTTCCTCCACTTTCATCTCCTATCCTAGCTCTCAGTGGGTGTGAAGATGCCCAGTGATGAGGGTGGATTTTTAAAATTTCCTGTACTGACTAGGATGTTAACCTCATCCACATATATCTTTATTCACATAATTAGAAATGTCTGAGGGCTGGGCATGGGGTCACGTACCTGTAATTCCAATACCCTGGGAGGCTGAGGCAGTAGGATCACAAATTTGATCCTTGCTTGGGAAACCTGGATAGGAAAACTCTGTCTCCAAAAAAATGTTTTACCAGCCATGTGGGCATCCTTTCACCCACTCACAGTGACACACAAAATTAAGTGTCAACTGGAGAGTAGATAAAGAAGATGTGTTTTTTTTTATAAAATGGAGTACTACTCTGCCATAAAGAATGACAAGATCGATTCATTTACGTGCAAATGGATACACCTGGAGGACACACTAATGAGTGAAATCAGTAGAGCACAGATAGGCAAATACCGGATCTTCTTATTGATATGAGCAACTGTAGATGCAAATGAGTTCCAGAAAGTATGATGGTCTTTGTAGAATGGGAAATTTCCAAGGGAAATTTGGTGTGGGGATGTAATGAGGGGAAGGAATAAATATGATTCTGAAAGAAAATAAAAGAACATGTATATAGGGGGTGGGGAGGTGTGGGTGGGTGGGGATATGGGTAAAAATGAGAATTGACTTGTGTCATATATTGGTACAAATTCCCCAATGTTATATGTGATTGTGAGATATATGTAAATTGTACCAATAAAGAATTCAATTAAAACAAAGTAAAAAAAAATTAAGTGTCACAGAGAATAATGTTGAGGTTTGCACCTTACCAATATTATTTGGGGCTCAGGAAGGAGCAATGAGGAAGCCTAGTGAGGATGTCTGGGTATGGTATCATTTTAAAACCCAAAGAGAAAGCTAACAACAGTGTAAAGGCACTTGTGGAAAAAGATCTGAAACACCTTTAAAGCAGTAGGAGTGCAAAAGAGTAGAAAGATTCAGACATATTAAAGATTCAGATTAAGGAAATGGATGTTGGAAATGAGACTGAGGCTGTGTCTGAGATAATTCTTACACTTTATGTTAAGAATAGTCACTATTCTTTCTGCAAAAGAATTGAGAACAGCAAGTGTTGGCCTTTAGAAAGCATAGGGCATAAAGCCATAATGACCTCATGGTCATCCTGGCTAGCTTCATATGAATTCCTTGAAACCTCCTAGGGGGAGACTAAAGTCAACAACCCAAAGCATGCTGTTGTGTTGTAGTAAAAGGTAATTCGTGATAGGCTACATTGCACCTGATTAGCTGGGAATTTTTAGAAAGGCACCTAGAGAATCTTTTAAACACATTAATTTTATTACATATATGGCAGTTGACATGAGCAAATAAGTTTTATTGCAAAAAAATTAACTTTGGCACTTACCAGTTTTTATTCATCAAGATGAGCTCAAAGTGTTATGCTTATGACATTCAAAGGTACTTTCTTTGCGATACATTATTAAAGTCCTTGGCACATATAAGCAAGTGTAGTTTAGATATCATCACACTAAGAATAACTCAAGGAAGATTTGTAGGCATTTATCCTCAAGCTCCAGAGTTGGGGAGCTTCTCAGTGGTGTCCATCCTCCCAGCAGCTAGAGGAGTGAGCCCCTGCATGCCCTTGGGGAGGCATGAACAGTCACCATGGGATCCTTGACAGACTTTGCTTTCTGCCACTGCACCCATGTGTCATTAAATATGCACCCCATCCGGGAACAGTGCTCTGGGGAAAGCTTCAAGGACTTTAGTGAAATGCACTGTTGTTCCCAGCACTGAAGCTCATCTTGGGAATACGCTCCTCTGTTGCTCATTTAGATTTCCCCTCACTCCAGGCAGCAAATCTCTTTGCCTAGGAAATTTGCCTGATTCCAAGTCAGACACCCAACCCAGGGGACTCATCCTTGTCATCAAGGTATGAAAGTATTATCAGACCATTGCATTTGTCCACTTATCACAGGATGTAGGTGAAGAAGTGTCAACATAAGAGGTGGCCTGATGGACCACCTGATTGCCAGAAGTATTCTTCCCTTCTCAGTGTCTAGTAGAAGCTCTCTTGCCTTCTGGTGACCAGAACAAATACACTTATGTGATTCCTGCTGGTCTTCTGGCTGAAGGAGTCTAGACATTTTTGTCCTTTTTTTTTAAACAAAGTGTCACTTTGCATCCCAAGGTGACCAACAATTTGCCATTTTCCTGCCTCAGCTTTCCAAATGCTGTGATTATAGGTATACACTACAGGGCCTGGCTAGCTGTATCTTAATGTCTTGTGGGGTTTTGTTATAACTCTGGTGGAGGTATTTCTCCTCTGATACCCCAGACTTCTAAAATGCACTCCAGAATCACAAGATGAAAAGAAACATTTCCCTAAGCAAGTCCACAGGAGTGTTGGAAAGCTCTATTAGCCTTCAGTTCTGCTTACATATTTTACATGTTGAGAGGACATAGCACCACAGGGTTTGCTTTGTGTCAGGTTCCTTTTTTTTGTGTCTTTTGTGCATTATCCTGTCCTTACAAGTTATAAACACCAAACTTTCAAAGTTGCTTAAACTGGGCCTCACTGTTGGGTGGTGTGGGTTGGAACAGGAAAGCCAGAGTTATCCAGTTCATGACAACTCACAGTCATCTTGTCATTTCATGCACTAGAATTTATTTCTAACTGTAATACTCTGTAGAATGGATCTTATTATTAGGTTTTCATATGCCTATTTATCTGTACAATGTAAAATAACTAACCACTACAGTCGTGTTCTATGCATCTACAGTCATGTTCCATGCTTTCATGAAAGCTAGGATGATGCTTCACATTGGGCCCTTTATTCAGTATTTATTAGGTGGCTATTACATGATAGGCAATGCATTAGGAACGGCAATGTGTGGGGAAGATGGTGGAATTTTTTAAACATGGACTTTTCCATCTGAAAGAACAAATTATTATATGATATTTACCAAAGATACAAAAAGAAAATAGTACACTTCTACAAGCTACTACAGTTTAAGAATGATTCTTGAGGAACTATACCTATAGCACACCCTTCTTAAAACCAATTTATGTGTTCAGTATTATTATTTTTCATAGAGGAACCTGAAGGTATTCTCATCACAGCAAAGCCATATAACTCATTATTGCTAAATTCTCAGGCAGACTAACTCACAGGCCCACTCAGTTCGAGCCAACCTCACCCTTTCTGCACTCCAACCACCTGCAACAGAATATACCTTTAAATGTATCAAATACAAGGACTTTGCATTAGTCCAGGGTCTTAAGGTGGAGCTAGTGAATGGGTTTGTATTCCTCTCCTTTGGTGCCCTGGCTGATATAGGCTTGAAGATGATTTCCATGGAAACATATGGCCCAATGAATGGCTAATTTACAAAGGTGTGAGCCAGGCAGTTCTAATCTATTCTTTGAGAGTATCAGAGGGACTGTATTGCCCACCCCCCATCCCAGGTGTCTCATCATTGAGTTTGTATTACTTAGATTTCTTTTTGCATTGGCAGAAAATGTTTAAAATGGGATTGGGGATTGGAGGTGAGAAATTTGTGTAGGTTTGGCTCCAGGTAAAACTAAGCTACACAGCTTAAATGAAAGTACACTCTGATTTCCAGACCAAGCTGTGATGGTTTAAAGCTATAGATTCAAAGCCATGCTGTTTGTGTTTAGATGCACATATTTTCCTTGAAGATCTACAGTGATGCTCTTCTGGTAAAAGTGGGTTTTGAATATTTCAGGGGTGGTGTCCAGTTACCTAACATCCTTACTAGAGTTTTATACTTGAAAATTGTCCCAGTGTCACTTGATGACTTGAAATGTAGGATAAAATAATATTTTATTAAAGTATAATATATGTCTAGAGAAATTCACTTATAGTAAACCTTAGATTTTTTCTTTTCTAAAAAAAATTATTGTGAAATAGTTATATTTCATATACATATCATGATCACACTCAACATTGAGAATTTGTACCACTTCATGGCATGACTGAATTCTCACTTCTTCCCATTTCCCTACCCACCCTACAACCCCTAAATTCATGAGTCTGTTTCCCCCTTTTTTACCCTCACAATTTTTCCTTTCTCCTCATTACTTACCCTTACCCTCATTTCCCTTAGACTATTTTCTATTTTACAGTTCTACATACAGTCTAGGACTTATTTACATTTTCAGTTTCTAAAACCAGAGAAAAGATATGGCATTTACACAATTAGGACCTATTTATTTCACTTATGAGTATGTCCTAAAGGTACATCCATTTGAGCATGAATGACTTAAACTTATCATTCTTTATGGCAGAGTAATACTCCATTTTATTTTAAAACATCTTCTTGGGCTGGGGATTTAGCTCAAGTGGTACTGCACCTACCCGGAAGCCCAAAGACCCAAGTTCAATCCCCACTACTGCAAAAAATAATCTTATCTAGTCTCCGTTAATAGAAATTAGGTTGTTTCTAAGATTTAGTCCCTCATAGGACTGCTTTCGTTGTGTTCCATGAATTCTTGTATGTTGCACTGGAGTTATTGTTTAATTGTAAAAACTGTTTAATTTCTTCCATGACCCATTGGTTGTTCAGCAGAATGTTGTTCAATTTCCATGTTTGTTAGCATCTTGGAATTCCTTTTGCTATTCAGCTCCAATTTCAAGGCACTATGATCTGACAGAATACAGGGGATAATTTCAATTCCTTTGCATTTACTTAAACATGCTCTATAAACTAGCATGTGGTCTATTTTGGAGAATGACACATGAGCAGCTGAGAATAATGTATATTTTTACTTTACAGGGTGAAATATTCTGTAGGAACCTATTAAGTCCGTTTGTTCAAAGGTTTGGTTCAGTTCAAGTGTTTCATTGTTTTTTTGTCCAGTCAATCTGTTTAATTGTGACAGCAAGATATTGAAGTCCCTACTACTACTGTGTTGGGAATAATCCTGTTTGAGAGAAATAATTAGAAGATCAAAACTGACCGGTCCTTCCTGTGTGTCTGTAGACTTTGGATTCAGCTCATCTTCGCCTCTGGTAACCAGAAGGACTCTGGTGGTCCCACCTGCTGTGATGCTTCAGGGCTGAAGTTCACTATCATCGTTATCTGCTCTCACTCTGAGTCTCTGTTACATTTTGTTACTTTAAAGGTGCTGAATAAAAGGTGTGGCAGACTGGGTCCTGGAGTATTTTACTACACAGAGTAGCATGGATCAGGCCCAAGCTCAGCTTCTTTAAGTGTCATTTTGGCCTAATAATTATTATTTTGCCATGTGCTGTTGACTCACAGGAGACCAGAACCTAATGCAAAGATTTAGTTACATTCATTCCCTTCCCTGTTTCCCACACTATTGTATTAGTGCCTATCTGGCTTTCAATCTCCATTAACAATTGTTTTATATAGTTTGATGTACTGGAATTTGGTTCATAAATTTTATGACTGTCATCTCTTTCCCTTGAACTGTTCCATGTATGAGGATATAGTGTCCTTCTTTGTCTCTCTTAATCAGCTTTGGCTTAAAATCTATTTTGTCTGCAAACAGGATAGTCACTCCCATTTTTTGTAGTTTTCTGAACATAGAGAATTGTTTTCCATCCTTTTACCTTTGTCTATACCTTTCTTTCTGAATTAAGTGTTTTTCTTGTATGCAGCATACTGTAGGGTCTTGTTTCTGAATCCATTCTGCTAGTCTATGTCTTTTACTTGGTGCATTGAGGCTACTGACATTAATGGTTATGACTGATATGGACTGATTTATACCTGTCATGGTGTTTTCATGATTTTGGCTCTTTTATTCTTTGCTTTTCCCCTTTCCATTCAGTTTATTGTCTTGTCCAATGAATTCACTCTGCTAGGTCTCATGAGTTTGTGACCCTCAGTATTCTTCAGAATATACTTTATTTTTGAGTTCAAGTTTTGTATTTGTGAAGCTTTTCAGGTGCTCCTTGTTATGGAAGTATCTCATTTCTTCTTTGATTTTGAAAGGTAGTTTTGGAGCATACATCAGTCTAGGTTGGAGGTTATTTTCCTCCAAGACTTGAAAAACTTCATTCCAGGATCTACTTGAATTGAGCATTTGTGTTGAAAAATCTGCTGTGATCCTGATGGGCTTCCCTTTGTATATTTTTTTTCCTTTTCTGTCTGTTGGATAAATCAATATTTTTCCAACCCTAGTTTTTATAGCATTCAAACATACCCAGAAAACATGCAAAAAAATTTGACGGTGAACTGTGCAGGACTCTACAGTAACTTGAACAAAACTTCTACACTCTAAACAAAAATCACTAAGAGAAATTAACAGGTGTGAATAAAATTTGAAACATACCATACGTGTGGATTAGTACTATTAATCACAACCTTCCTATTCCAAAAGTTTTCTATTCTTTTACTCCAGTTTGGCTGAAATTCCATAATGCATTTTTTTTAAAAAGAAAAAGATATTGACAAGTTGAATCTATAATTTATGTAGAGATGAAAATGACCTGTACAAACCAACTAGCCTTCCTAAAGAACAAATGTGGATGAGTTACATTTTCCTTGATCAAGATTTACTAGAATCAGATGACAGAGCAATCTGGTTGAGACATCTGTCACCCCATTGTTTGGCAGTGTGGATTTGGCTGATCTAGCTGGCCAGGTGGGTGTCCCTTTCTTCTCTCACCACACTATGTGTAGCCCTCCCAAAGCTATGCTCTTAGTTGAAGAGGATGGTGCTAAAACGAGACTGGAATGAGTTGAAGAATTCCTATTGCCTATGTTATAGGTACTGGAGTTTGTATATGTGAATTTTATGATGTTTGCTTAATGAGAAATTTTTTCATGATAATAGGGAGAATTTTATTAACTTAATTAAACTAGCAAACCAACCTCAAATCTCTGGGATAAACTCCTTTTGGTAGGATTTATTAACACATCATCATGGGTGATTTTGTTATTGTTTCATTTGAGATTTTCAGATGTATGATTATAAGAGAGATTATTTCATCCTTTTAAATGCATAAAATGGCTATTTATTTATAACATCTATATTAAAACAGTGAAGTTAGCAATTATTCTTCTTTCTAAAAAGTTGTCTAAAGGTGTCTATAGAGTATTGGGCATTTTAAATGATTAGAATGAAAACTTATACAAAACCCAGCAGATACTGGGAGTGGTTTACTTTGTCTGTCTGTGTGTGTGTGCTTGTGAAAAACTGGTCATAGATTCCCTTTTATTTTCCAGAATTTGGACTTTAAGATATTCTGTTTCTTCTTGTGTGAATCATGATAACCTGTGTTTTTATCTAGAAAGTAGTTCAGTTAATTTAAACTTACATATTTATCTGCACAAATTTCTTCAGAGCAGAGTCTTATTATTCTTATTTGGAATCAGTCTGTAACAATAGAATCCAATGCTGACGTGGACCTTAAATGTTTGCATGATGTCTTTGTGTACACATCCACTCTGTAACAAGTGCTTGTATATTGTTTTCTTTATCAAGCTTCTCAGAAGCTTATCAGTTTCACTGCTTTTTGCAGATGACCAATTTTTAGCTTCACTGATTCTAACATGCCTTTATTATCTTTCTTTACTTCTATTATTATCTTCATGGCTTTCTATCTTATAAGAAAATATTTTTTCCTTATTCTTCTGCAGAACTTAAGCATGTTTTCATTAGTACTTCAAAAGGGAACTTTGATTATAGCAAATATGATTTTACTTGTAAATTGTGAGTTTTCCACTTCTGGATACTTGTGGTGATGTTTTATTTATTTTGTATTTAATTTAGAAAATCTGTGTGGTAGAACTTTTTCTAATCATTGTGTTCATTATTCAGATTCCCTTTCAACTACAAGTTAGTAATATTTTCTATTTTTCTTCCCAATATTCACTTCTCATTGATATTACTCTTTTCTTTCCTGTAAGAGTTCCTTCTATATATTTAAAATTTTAATTTAATTTTTATAACTCCTAATTTACCTCATCAATCCACTTTCTGGTATTTCCAAACTGGGATTCATTATAACCAGAGTAATTAGTACAACAGTTTAATTCTTATCATAAGTTTATGAATTTTATATTTTTCATTTGGTGCTTATTTGGTTTTTTATGGAAGAAATTTATTATTGAGTTCTGTAATTTTATAATGATTCAAATGAAAGTTAGTCTAAGTATTTATTCCACAGCCTCAATTGCGTCCTTCAAAGTTTTTGTAGTTGTTTTAAATCAAGCCTGCAAATGTCAATATTTCTACTGGTCAACAGAGATAATAGGCATTTTATATACATAAGAGTTTCCTCAGGCATATTGAAAGTCTCATGTAATTAAAATAATAAAAAATGAAAGTTTTATCATCATGCATTGGCTAGTTAACCTGTAATAACGTGTACACCAGTTCCCTATGTTTAAATTTAAGTAGTTTGGAAACCAGATGTAAAAATGAACTAAAATAACAAACAGTGAAAAGACACAGAAACATATCTGAAAGAACTTGGGCGAACTTGAACATCTTTAAAAAATCGCAAGGATGTCAGATCAGTGATTACATTTATTATTTCTGTGTAGCCCTAAGAAATAGAAACTCAGGCACCACAATGTGAAAAGTATTATTAAAATTTCAAAGTATACCAGATAGAAAATCATACTTAGCAAAGGCTGCATGAATCTGAAGTCTATAGTAGGAGGTAACTGAGGCTCAGGCCACAAGGACTGACCTGACAGCGCTCCAGTGCTTCCTTTGATCATGAGCTTTCTTGTTTATACTTTTCCATTCCTTCTTTAGGGGAAATTCCTACAGCAGGACCAAATTTCAAGAATCTGATTTGAATGAGACCAGCTAAGACACTGGGGTACAAAGATCCAGTATTCTGGAAATGTGTATTGATTAAAACTATACATACACTTCCATCATAAATGAAAAGGCCACCCATATAAACCCAGGATGTGAATGTTTGTGGAAGCTCTATTGCCAAAACATGGAGGCATCACACTGCCCTTCAGTAGGTGTATGGATAAACAAACTTTGGTGCATCCATAAAATGGAATATTATTCAATGATTTTTCTAGAAGGAGAGCCATTGTGTTATAAAAATACTTGGATGAAACTTAAAAGTTAAATGAAAGACCAGCCTGAAAAGGGTACATGCTGTATGATTAAAATTATCTGGCATTCTGAAAAAGGCAAAACTAGGTAGATTAAAAACTCAAGTTACCAATGGGTCAGTAATGCATGGAGGAGGCGTGGGAGGGAGGAATAGGTAGAGCAGAAAGGATTTCTAGCATGGTGAACTATTTTATATGACAGACATATTTCATTAAACAGGTATAAAAATTTACAGATTATACAACACAAAGAATGAAACTAATGTGAACTGTTTAATTTAGTGAATAATGTATTAATATCCATAAATTATAATAAATATACTTGTGTTAGACAACTTGGCCTGTGAGTAGGTTGAAACATGACCTCAGGGATGGGGCAAGCATTGGAGGAAAATTGCAACAGAGCGAGACAGAGAGAGAGAAACCAAAGAAGAAATCAGCCTTCTAAAATCCTTTTAGCATGCCTCCAACAGCCTCCCACTAGGGTACCCTAGGGATTAAGTCTTAATGCAATAGCCTTCATTCGTCACTCAGTGATATTCAAAACACAGCCACATCGCAGAAGTATGAGACATGACTGATCATTGAAACTGTCAAAGCGATGTGGTAGAGAGCATATGGGAACTGTGTGCATAGGCCTAAACCTGCTATTAAAGTTTATTAATCTAAAAATACATATATCCATTTAACTAACTTCTCAATGGACCCAGGAACCTGTAAAACCATCACAACACAAGTGATCAAAAACACACCAAAATGGAGACTTTAAAGAAATGAAGGATAAAAATATTCTTCTATTCTGAGCTCTCCTTATTCTCCTTTCTTCACTGAAAAGTCACAAGATCAATTTTACTGATGATCAGTGCTGATACCTTAGGGATCAGTCTTCCATAAACTTGTTTTAAAGTCTGTTATATTCATCACTGTTCTCTAAGATTGCTTATTGTGAGATGTGTTTTTGGACAGAGTTTGTCACTTTTTGAAAGTAGAAGATTCTAGGGCAATTCTTATTTTTAGTTTTGATTTCATTTTAAGAGAGAAATGTATAATTGATACGATCAATATAATCTCATATATATGTATTGTATTGTTAGAGTAATATTCTAACCTATACACTGGCACATGTGATGGTGTATTTATGCACACATATAGCAGTCTTATATTCAACTATGAAGATCTCAGAAAATGTGGGACTACCTGGTAGCTGACATTTGGGCTTTCTTTTTCCTTTTTCTTTTGAAGATTTTGCAGTTGTGCATTTGAATCTCCCTAGGGCATGTTTTTGTGAAACACTGGGAATCCGATTCTCTGGCTCCACCTAACTCATGAGTGGCAGGAGTGGTAGAAAATGATTCATTCTTTAAAATTATGTCATCTATTTGGGAGAAGTTGTGGAGTTAAAACTTTGTTGCTTTTACCTATTATTTTATCTTCCCTTTTGGGAATGGGGGGACCACACTATTTTCCCTTGGGCCAAATCTATTTTTGCCTCTGTCCATAGATGCTGGAGACTTAGGATTGAATGCAGCTCGTCAGAATTCAAACCTCTGATATCTTTTTCTTTGGAAACCGAAAGATGCTCCTCTCTAAATTGGAGTCCTAAAGCTTTTGCGTTAAGTGTATTGTGCCTAACTCCCAGGTTTGGGCTTAAAATATCGGGGTGAATCTCTTGCCTCTGAGGGCAAGGAGCCCAGTTTTTATCCTGATGTGTCTCAGTTGCCTGAAATTTGAAACTGTCTCCCTTCTTTTAATAAATTGATTTTATTGGTATATTTTAGATACATGTCATGATCACATTCAACATTGAGAATTTATAACAGTATATGACATGACTTAATTCTAATTGCCCTGCCTACCCTACCACCCTACTGCCCCCTGTATATATTAGCTTTGTTTCCTTTTTTTTGTATCATCGCAATTTTTCTTTCCGTTCTTTACTTTTATCTACCCTCTTTTCCCTTTTAGTATTTTTTATTTCATATTATTTATCATATATTCTAGAACTCATTTACATCTTCAGTATCTCATTCCAGAGAAAAAATATGGTATATACACATCTGTGACCTATTTATTTCACTTATGAGTATGTCCTAAAGGTACGTCCATTTGAGTATAAATGCCTCAAATGTATCATTCTTTATGGTTGAATAATACTCCATTTTATTGAAAAAATAAAACCAAAACTTCTTTACCTAGTCTCCAGTCGATGGGCACTTGGATTGTTTCCAAGATACAGCTATCACAAACTGAGCTGCTGTAAAGATGGGTGCACACATCTCCCTGTGATATGAATCTTTTAATTCTTTCATGTATATCCCCAGCAGGGGAATAGCAGGGTGAAATGGAACCTCTAATTCAATATTTGAGAAATCTCCACACTGATCTCCACTGAGGTCTAAAGCACCACTGGGGTCTAAAACGGTCTACATCCCAACCAACAGTTGAAAAGGTTCCTTTCTCCCCGTAGCCTCGCCAGCATTTGTTGCTAGTTAATTTTGTAACAGCAGCCATTCTTTGTGGAGTGAGATGAAATCTCAGTGTTTTTTATCTGCATTTCTTGAATGACCAGTGATGTTGAATATTTCTTCTTATACTTCTTAGCTATTTTTACTTCTTCCTCTGAAAAGTGTCTGTTCATTTCAGATGCCCATTTTTGAACTGGGTCTTTCAATTTGGCGGGGTGCTGATTTTTTCAAACTATTTGTATATTCTAGATAGGAGCCCTTTGTGTGGGAAACAGCTGAGTAAAATATTTTCCCATAATGGTGGTTGTTTTTTCACTCCACTGGTGGTTTCTTTTGTGGTGCCAAACCTTTTTAATAGGATGAGATCCCATTTGTTGATTCTTTCTGCTAGCTCTTGTGCTATAGAGGTTTTGTTCATAAAGTCTTTCCCTAAGCCACTGTCTCCAAGAATTCTACCTAACCTGTTTTCCAGTAGGTTTAGTGTTTCTGTTTTAATACTTAGGCCTCTAATCTACTTTGATTTTAGTTTAGTGCATGGTGAAAGAGGTATGTATAGGTTTAGTCTTAGGTAGATTAAAACCCAGGTTTTCCAGCACCATTTGTTAACAAAGCTATCGTTCCTCCACTGAGAATATTTGGGTCCATTGCCATGGATGAGGTGGCTTACTGTTTCTGGAGTTTTTTCCAGATCTTCTAATTTATTCCACTTATCCTTCGGTCAGTTACTTTGCCAGTATCATGCAGTTTTTATCACAGTGGCTTTGTAGTATAGTTTCATGTTGGGGGTCATGATACTCTCTGCCTTGTCATTGTTCCCTAAAATTGTTTTTTCCATTATTGATGCAAATGGAATCTCAGTAGATTTTTAAAATATATTTTATACCTTCATTCATTCAAAGTATTCAAAGATGTTATTTGAAAATTTTCATTATGTATTGCTCATAACTTTATAGGGAGGAAAGGTAACTTTGGGGTCTAAAACATGTTAAGGGAAAAGTAAACATCTGTAATGTTTTATTTAAAAAAAACAATAGAAATGTTCTAAATAATGAGAGTATTAACAGTTCTACCAGAATCACTGGAAAGACTTAGGCTTGTCTAGTAGGCTGGGCCTTGCTCTGACCTGAGCATTCCTGGTCTTAAGTTCTCAAGGATGGCCAGTCCTGCTGAGCCAGTGGCTACATCAAGAGACTCACAAGGCTCTGGGTGGCTTTTTATCACAGTGGAACACTTGGCTTTCTGTGTCAGGTGGGTTATTGGAAAGAGCATGATTGTAGGCAGCAGGGGGATTTGAGTTTCACTCCTCACTTGTTATCAAATTGAATGATTTTTCATAAGTAATATCTCTGACATTCAGTTACTTCATCCAGTAAATGGTAATCATAACTGGTTTAGCATATAATCATCTCTATATCTGTTTGGAGTGTCAAGATGAATAAATTCTTATTTTTTAGATGCATCAAGGTTGAGCATGTGTTCTATTCTGTAGGAGTAAGTGATTAGTGATGGACAAGACAGAGTGCCCTGCTGGTAAGAGTGCTTACCTTTCCAGAATCAACCAAAACAGACAGAAATGAGTAAGTAAAACCCACAGTCTTATGTCCACACTAAATACTACAGGATTGTGATGGATGGTTGCATCTCACAGAAGAGCTGGAATGTGAAGGCGGTTCAGTAGAGCTGCCCTAACTAGTTTCTGAACCTGTGATTTCCCATATTCTTTTCTTGGAGCAGAAGAATGTGACTCTTCCAATTCATGTGTACATGGAAGCACTTGATTTTTCCCTCTAAGGCTAGGCAAGCTGTTCTGGCCCTCATATCTTGGAGTCACAGGTTTATGGTTTATAATTCTTTTAGTAAATAGATAAAAGCAAAATGACACAAACTTTTGATTTATAATTCACATTCCATGCAATTTGCTCATGTTAATGATGTGATTTAGTGACATTTGGTCCATTCATAGTATTGTGTCTATACTAGTAGAACTCAAATTTAGAACATTTTTATCACACTGAATAACTTAGTACCCATTACCTGTTACTTACCTTCTATGCTCTCAAATCCAGGTAACCCTGATCTTTTTCTTTCTCATGATTGCTGATTCTGGATGTTTACACAAACAGAATCATACAATTTTTTTCTTTCATGATAGGGTTTCTTTGTTCAAGAGAACATTTTCAAAGTTCACTCATGATGTAGAATATCACTATTTTATTCATTGTTCCTCCAACTAATATTACACTGTATGAATATACCATATTTTGTTTAGCCATTCATCAGTACTAGGCATTTGAGTTATTTCAAATGTGTTTGGCTATAATATGTAATGATACATATTATAATAATAATATATACATATAATAATAAACACATCAGCTTTGTACATTTTCATCACACAATAATTCTGCATTTAACATTTGGTAGAGCTGCCAAAATTTATTCCAAAGCAGATGTGCCTTGTACATTTGCCACAGGAACAAATGAGTTTCTCAGAATTATGTATTATTTTTGCTCAGAGCCATCTCACTGGATCTCAGGTAGTACCCTACTTGATCCTGCTTTGTATTTCCCTATGATCTGTGGTGTTCACTCACTGCATGTACATAATGACTATGTGTGTATTTTACTTAGAAATTTATAGATTTTTCTTTGTAAAGAATAAATTATTGGTCTTTTAATGATGGAATGGAGGGAATTCATCAAATACTCTGGATCCAAACTTCTTATAGCCTCTATAAGTTTGAAATATTTTTTCCTATTACGTGGATTTTTTTTTTTCATTTTATTCATGACAAAATTTGTAACATTAAACTAATGTTTTAATTTTATTATATCCCAGTTTAGCTCTTTTTTCCTACAGGCAACTTTTGGTGTCACATTTAAGAAGTCCTAAACCAGTGCCGGGCATGGTGGCTCATGCCTGTAATCCCAGCACTCGGGAGGCAGAGACAGGAGGATTGTTCAGTCCGAAGCTTGCCTACGCTACATAGTGAGCTCAGAGCCAGCCCGAACTACAAAGTGAGACCATGTCTCAAAAAAAAAAAAAAAAAAAAAAAAAAAAAAACAGAAGTCTTAAGCTAAAGTCACAGAGATATAGAGCTGCATATTCTTCCACATTTATGTCTAGGATTCATTTTGAAGTTTTAAAAAACCAAACATTAGACACAGGTTTGACTTCATTCTTTTAGTGTACAAAACTAGTTTCTTCAACAATATTTTTTTTTTTTTGGAGACAGGGTCTCGCTTTGTAGTTCAGGCTGGCCCTGAGCTCACTAGGTAGCCCAGGCAAGCTTCGAACTCAGCAATGCTCCTGTCTCTGCCTCCCGAGTGCTGGGATTACAGGCGTGAGCCACCATGCCTGACACAACAATATTTCTCGAAAGTACTCTTCTTTCCCCCACTGAGTTGTCTTGATACTTCTTTTGAAAATCAATTGGCCATACATATTTTGATTTATTTCTAAACTCTCAATTCTATTCCATTGATTACCTCTTCTTATTTAAGTCCACACTGTATTGATTGCTATAGCACTGATTAAGTTGGAAACTGGACAGTGTAATTTCCCTGAGTTTATTTTTTTTTTTTATCTCATTGTTGGTTTGACTGTTTTGGGTTTCTTGCTTTCCTATACAGCTAGCAAAAGAAGCTTATATGGATTTGGACAGGGAGTGAATCTGTATATCTACTGGAGAAATGCTGCCATGTAATAGTTTATGTGTCAACTCGATTGGGCCATAGGACCTCCCGATACTTGGCAAGACATTATTCTTGACTTGTCAGTGCAGAGATTGTTAGATTAGGTTAACATTTGAATAAGTACAGTGAATAAAATTTGTTGTTCCTCCTGAATGGTTTTCGTCCAGTATGTTTAAGATTTATATAGAACAAAAAGGTTAACTCATAAATAAGAGAGGACTCCTCCTGTCTGGCTTCTTTGAAGTCAAACCATTTTTTCTCATGCTTTCAGACTTAAACTGAAAAATGGAACCAATATAATGAACTCTTCTGGATCTTAGGTGTGAGGACTCAGATGGGAGATACAGCAGCTACTGTCCTACATCTTTAGCCTGCTGACTATAGATCAGGCAACTTTTTAGTTTCTATGATTGCACGAGCGAGTTTCTTATAACATATCTGTCTTGGTATCTATCTATAGCCATCAATCTGCCGTGTGTGTCTCCATCAGCCCATCTATTCATACATCTATTTATCTATGGTCTATATATGATTTTTCTGAAAAAAAAATCTGATAGACCTACCTTAGATATATGAAGTGTTCTGACCTTTGAGGATATGAAGTGTTCTGACCCATGAACCATGAATTTCTGACCCATAATAGATCTATATTAAATATATGAAGGGCTGGAGATTTAGCTCAGTGGTTCCGGTGCCTGCCTCGCAAGCACAAGGTCCTGAGTTCGATCCCCAGTAACCACATACAATGCTGGGCATGGTGATTCATGCCCACCAGCAATCAATACCACATACCACAGTGCCGGGCGTGGTGGCTCACGCCTGTCATCCCAGCACTCAGGAGGCAGAGACAGGAGGATTGCTGAGTTTGAGGCTTGCCTCGGATACATAGTGAGCTCAGGGCTAGCCTGAATTACAAAGCGAGACCCTGTTTCAAAAAAACCAAAACTAAACTAAACTATATATATATATATATATATATATATATATATATATATATATATATATAT
>PVIC010023784.1:9153-26666 GCA_004025085.1 Thryonomys swinderianus
AGGCCTACCTGGGCTCCATAGTGAGCTTGGGGCCAGCCTGAACTACAAAGCGAGACCCTATCTCAAAAAAAAAAAAAAAAAAAAGGACTGGGGCAGGAATTTAACTCAGTGGTTCTGGCATCTGCCTGGCAAGAGCAAGGTCCTGAGTTCGATCTCTGGTAACCACAGAGCACAATGCCAGGCATGTGACTCACGCCTGTAATCCCAGGACTCTGGAGGCAGAGGCAGGAAGATTGCTGTGAGTTCAAGGCTGGCCTGGACTACATAGTGAGGTTAGGGCCAGCTGGAGCTACAAAGTGAGACTCTGTCTCAAAAAAAAAAAAAGAAAGAAAAAAAAAAAGAATTGCTAGGGACAGGAGTGGGTGTGGATGTTACTCTATGATTCCATGCCTGCCTGGCTAGAGAAAGATCTGGAGTTCAAGACAAAGAGTCTGAGTTTGGTCCCTGGTACTGCAAAAACAAAAACAGAAACAAAACAAAACAAAATCCCCAGACAAAACAAAAAACAAGAATAGAACAGATGTGGTGGTACACTCCTGTAATCCTAGCACTCTGTAAGGCTGAGGCAGGAGAATCACAAATTCAATCCCAGACTGGGTAGTTTGAGACCCTGTCTCAAGAAAAAAGGATTGAAGACGTAGCTCAGTGTGAAGCTTCTTGGTTCAGAAACCTAGTACTGTCCCTTCCCCATAGGACCATTCCTGTTTCCAATTGTAGGATTATGAATGGTTTTGAACCAGGGACAGTGGCACATAGCTGTAGTCCACCTTTTTGATGGACATGTTCTCAAAAGATTCAAATGATACATTTATGTTGCACTGTTTGGCCAGCCATACTTTTTTTTTCTTTTTTCAGTACTGGGGATTGAACTCAGAACCTTGAAGTTGTGAAGCAGTTTCCAGAACCACTGAGCCAAATCCCTGGGCCTTATGCTGCACTGTTTGGAAAAAGACCCTCAAAATGTTTCTTGTGAAGTCTCCCTTCTCCCCTCCATACAAAGATCAAACTCAGGATTTCTTTGTGCTTTTAAGGCACGTGTAGCGTCGCTGAGCTAAATTCTTGGCCCCTCTTTTGAAGTTCTTTATTTTAGGTAAGAGAATTATAGACCTGACTAATAGGAATTATATATATATTTTTTCCTGGCATTTCCTGGTTAGTAATTTTTCATTTCTTTAGCGATTTGAGTGAAGGTCAATATGGGCAGGTTTCATGTCCAGACTTTTGGTCCTAAACAATAAGTTTATTAGGGGCACCAAAGACATTATTTCCTTCCATTATTTATCCTACCTTTACCTCCATGTTGACATTCCTTCTTTCCCTTCCTTCCTCCCTCTCCTCTTAGGATTGAACACAGCCTTGTTATTGTGCTATATCTCCAATTCTTTTTAAATTTTACTTTGAGACAAGGTCTCACAAAGTCACTAAATTGCTTAGGCTGGGTTTGAATTTGTGATCCTCTTGTCTCAGCCCTTCAGAGTGCTGGGATTACAGGAATACCACCACGCCTGGCTACCATTCTCACTGTGTGTATATTTATCCTGTTCTGCACTGAATGACAGGCAGCTAGCGTTGTGGCTTAGTGGAAGAACATATGCTTAAGCATCAGAACATCTTCAGTATCAAACAAGATGAAACAAAACAGAAAAGGAGTGGGGGGAGCTGTATCATGAAGTTTCAGCCTATAATTCACTTCTTTGGTATTTGATAGGGAACTATGTGCCACATAAGACTAGGAATTTGGGAGTTTCTTACTGTAGAATCTTCCTGACTTTTTATATTTTAAAAAAGAAAATTTCTTCAGTACAAGCTATAAATATTTTTCCTTCTGTTGTATTTGGATGCATCTGGTTGTGTACTTTTTAGATTGCAGACTTGTAAGAAATGTAAGGAGCCAGTAATTGTTCAAATTTTTTCAACAAAGTTGTTTGAAATTTAAAAAGAAAAAATAGAAAACTGCCTTTTAAAATTATTAAATAACCTACACTTCTCTCCATCTTTTTCTTTCCTTTCCTTTTGCAAATGATCTCCCTTTTACCTATTATCTTTTATTTTACTGTTTATTCATATTTTAGGTTTCTCATGCAAGAAGAGTTGTGATGTTTAAGATTGTTGTCTAATTTATTTCACTTGATATTGTAGCATCAGGGTGCATTCATTTACCTATAAGTGACTGAAGTTTATCCTTCTCTATGGTAGAGTAGTACTCCACTCTGTATGTATACCATATTTTCTTTATCCATTCATGTTGATGGATGTATATGACTTCCAAGATTTAGTATTTCTTTTTTATTGTTTTCCACCAGGGTTTTTGTTTTTATGATTTTGGGGACTGAACCCCCATGCCAGGCAAGCACTACCACTAAGCTATATCCTCTGAATCTTTCTCTAAGATACCCCCCACCACCCACCCCTATGCCATAGGATCTTGCTATATAGCATGAGCTGTCTTTGAGCTCATTATGTACCTCAGCTGGCCTTGAAATTGTGATCTTCCTACCTCACACACCCACGTGTTGGCGTTACAGGCATACATTGCCACTCTTGGCTTAAGATTTTAAAAATTATTATTATTAATAGTCATGGCAATGCTACATTGCCCAGGCTAGTCACAGAGTCCTGGGCTTAAGCAATTCACCTGCTCCATCCTGCCTTGTAGGTGGACTGCAGGTACATGCTACTGTGCCTGGATTTCCAAGATGAGTGTTTTAAAAATGTCCTCTGTCTTTCCCTTTTTTCCTCTCCAGGGCCTCTAGCATGCTAGAAAGCACTCTACCTTCGGCCACAATTCTACGCGTGTTTTAGACCCTGTTAATTAGAAACAAAACTTCTTTATTGAGGGAACAATAACAATGGAATAACTCCTTAAGAGAGAGGGGTGTTTTGAGATGTGTACTTGGTAGTGTTATGGAGGCTATGAGAAGGTGAATTAATTTGAAAGAAAACCTCTGAGAGAAAGACCTTTTTTGAGAAAGTGTTGTAGAAAAAGACATTTTCCTCTTGAGCTGCGATTGTATTTGCAATGTTCCCAATGCATATCTGTTTGATACGATTTTCCATTCCTCAGATTTCCATGAGGACAACTGACAAGAACCTGAATGGCCTCATTTTAGCTGCTTCAGTGTGCAGAGCTTTTCCTTGCTCCTTTGTGTCTCGTGTCTGGGGTGAAACTGGCCACTGAGCACCATGAAGGTCATCCCGGAGAAGAATGCTGTCCGGATACTCTGGGGCCGGGAGCGGGGCACTAGGGCCCTGGGCGCCCAGCGGCTCCTGCAGGAGCTGGTGGAGGATAAAACCCGCTGGATGAAATGGGAGGGCAAGGTGAGAGACTGTTTTGACATAGGATTTGTAGGCTGACGGTAGGAGGGGCTCTTAGGATGGGGCAGAGTTGAAGTCTAATTTCTCTTATGTAGGAAAATTGATATATCTGGCTGGGGTGTTAGTTTACAAATATGAATGACTTTAAGGGCTAGAAATATCTTTTTCTTTAGAGGTAGACCTTTTTCCTGAAGGTAATTTAGATTTATCTCTCTTAATTTGCAACTTAATCATTATCTCCAGTTTTTTAGCTGATACTGTGAACACTAATCTAGAATGGTTCACGTGTTTTTCAGATAGGACAAGCCACAGTTTATTAATAATGTATTTTAACTTTTTAATTTTTTTGTTTTCCAGAGAGTAGAACTGCCTGATAGTCCACGCTCTACCTTCTTACTGGCCTTCAGCCCAGACAGGTATCTAGTACTTAATCTGTAATTCAACCTTAAGATTTTTGATAGCATTGCTTCCTGTGTTTTTGACCTGGTATGGTCTTCCAGGGTAATCCCCAGAGACTCTCTGAAGCACTGTTTAAACAGAGCTTTGCCATTGTGTCAGAGAAAGAAGTAGATGAACAGTATTAATAGAAAAGTAGTGAGAGGAAAGCAAATATAGTAAAGGTTCCTATGTAGAAAGTTTCTTGGCACCAGTTCGGTGCCTGAATGATGCAGATAGTGATACAGTGACATAATGACTTTTCAGGTGGAAAAACCACCTCTAAAGCTGAAGGGTAGAGTTATAACCATGCATCAAGTCTGCTCCTTTGTCATTTGGAGACAGTGTAGAAAAGCCGGAAGCTTTTAAAGACCAGAATGATTCTATTGCATGTAGATATGCTGCATTAGTGCACAAGGTTTAGTTTATTTCATGCTGGAATAAGGGGAAAGTATCAATTTTCTATCTTGTCTAAAGCTGATAAAGTTTGTTACAATTCCAAGTGCCTCTTAATTCATCCCTATTCTTTGATTTCCTAGGACTCTCTTGGCTTCTACCCATGTAAACCATAACATCTACATTACGGAGGTGAAGACGGGCAAGTGCATTCATTCTCTGATTGGACACCGCCGAACTCCCTGGTGTGTCACTTTCCATCCCACCATCTCAGGCCTTATTGCTTCTGGCTGCCTAGATGGGGAGGTTAGGATTTGGGATTTACATGTAAGTATTTTTTGCTTAACTGCCTTTTTCTATGGTATTCTGAATATAGACACTTACTTGCCATTGGGTTCTTAGTCCTGGAAGTGAACCAAGGCAGGTTCTAAATACTTCAGCTGAGTTTGTGATAGTTATTACCTATTTAATCAGTAGAAATTGGTTCATAGTCTTTCATTATAAAATGAACAGTCAGCATTGGGGTGTGGTAGTGTATACCTATAATCCTAGCACTTGAGAAGTGGAAGCAGAAGGAACATTGAGTTTGAAGCCAATCTGAGCTTTGTGGTAAATTCAAGGGCACATAAACTACACGGAGAGACCCTGTCTCAAAAAAAAAAAAGAACTGGCCAGGGATTTAGCTCAGTGGTTCCAAGCATCTGCCTTGCAAGCACAAGGTCCCTGGTTCATCCCCAGTAACAACATACCACAATGCTGGGTGTGGTTATTCACACCCACCAGCAATCAACAGCACACTCCACAATGCTGTGCATGGTGGCTCACGCCAGTAATCCTAGCACCTGGGAGGCAGAGGCAAGAGGATTGCTCAGTTTGAGGCTTGCCTGGACTACATAATGAGCTCAGGACCAGCCTGAACCACAAAGCGAGACCCTGTCTCAAAAAAAACTAACAAAACCACACCAAACAAAACAAAAAACGATCAAAAAAAGCACTCTTTATTATTCTACCCGCCCATCATGATACCTGTGGGGGCTCTGATGTTGTCTTAGAGCAAAGACTATGTGTACTGTACTCTGACTATGATTATCAAAGCAAGATGCCCCTTGTCTTGTTGACTGGTTGTGCCTTGTTCTGCATCATATTGACTAAAGTTGTGGTCTCCTGTGCCTGGCTCAAGTTTGAAGTTTCTTTTTTTGGTTAGTATCAGGGATGGAACTCAGGATTTATGCATGTGAGGCAGATGCCACATAGCTTGGAGTTTTTACTTTTTTTTTTTTTTTTTTTTTTGAGACAGGGTCTCGCTTTGTAGTTCAAGCTGGTCCTGAGCTCACTATGTAGCCCAGGCAAGCCTCGAACTCAGGCAATCCTCCTGTCTCTGCCTCCCAAGTGCTGGGATAACAGGCGTGAGCCACCACGCTTGGCTAGTTTGGAGTTTTTGTAGGCTTCAGAAACAAGAACTGGGCTATACTTGCTTGTAGGTTGTAAATGACTTCAACTGGGCTGAGAGTAATACTTGTCTGGTAAATTAGTGGAACAGCCAAATCACTGATTTTACACATTTTTTATAGAGGCCTATTTATTTAATTTGGGTACTAGAGATTGATCTGAGGGCCTTCACACATATTCCCAGCCCTTTTCTATTTTTGTTTTTTTTTTAAATTTTGAGACAAAGTCTTGTTAAGTCACTA
The DNA here is from genome assembly GCA_004025085.1 of Thryonomys swinderianus. Lineage (NCBI taxonomy): Eukaryota > Metazoa > Chordata > Mammalia > Rodentia > Thryonomyidae > Thryonomys > Thryonomys swinderianus. The sequence continues at coordinate 14,991 of PVIC010023784.1, forward strand.
AATTGCCCAGACTTGGCTTGAGCTGGGGATTTTCCTGGCCCAACCTCAGGATTGCTGGGATTGGTTACTAGTGTGCACTAACACACCTGGCTTCACTTTGTAGTTCAGGCTGGCCCTGAGCTCGCTATGTAGCCCAGGCAAGCCTCGAACTCAGCAATCCTCCTGTGTCTGCCACCCGAGTGCTGGGATTACAGGCATGAGCCACCACACCCGGCCCTGTGGTATGTGGTATTGATGGCTGGTGGGCGTGAGTCACCATGCCCAGCATTATATGTGGTTACTGGGGATTGAACTCAGGACCTTGCAGTTGTGAGGCAGGCGCTGGAACCACTGAGCTAAATCTCTGGCTCCCCTGGCTCTTTTTGTTTTGGGACACAGTGTTGCTCCCTTGCTCAGCTAGGACTTAAATTTGTCTAAGCCTCCCAACCAAATGTTGGAATTACATGCATATGCCACTGCACATGGCATACGTGCATTCATTCATTCATTCATTTATTTGTACAGTTCTTGGGATTGAACTCAGCAAATCATGAGCTATATACCCAGCTCTTTTTTATTTTTGGACAGGGTATAGCTTAGATGCCTAGGCTGGCCTTGATCTTAACTCTTCTTGCCTCAGCCTGAGAAGTTGGAATTATAGATTTGTGATACCATATCTGGCTTTGTTTTATCTTTAATAAAATGTTCTTGAAGTTGACTATCAACAGTTTTGCCAGTTTGTAACGTCAGAACATTTAGAATTTGGTTTATTTGCAGGGTGGTAGTGAAAGCTGGTTTACAGATAGCAACAATGCCATTGCTTCCCTGGCTTTCCACCCTACGGCCCAGCTCCTGCTAATTGCTACTGCCAATGAGATCCACTTCTGGGACTGGAGTCGACGGGAGCCTTTTGCTGTGGTGAAGACAGCAAGTGAGATGGAGCGGGTCCGGTGAGTGCTGTGTCCCACCAGCCCTGACAAGACAGAGATCATTGCATCTCATTGAGAAGATGGGTGTTACCCTGTCAGGGCAGATTGCCAGCCCATGGCACCTTTTTTTTTTTTTTTAAAGCCTACATTTTAATCTGCTGAATAATCAGGAAGCAGTTCATTTTATTCATTTCTTGTTCTTTACTGGCCTCATCTTCTGGTCTGTGTAGACCAGGGTCAGCAGCATCTTTTCTTAGGCTCAAGCCATCAATGTTTGGGATTTCTCTTTTTTTAGGAAGCCTGGAAGAAGTTTAGGTGTTATTTTAGGTAGGCTTGTAGGTAATTGCTCATTCTTGGTTGTCTGTGTTACCAAACAGAAAGAGATACAACCGTGCATTAAGTTTGCTCATGAATTATTTTTTAGCTCTTAAGATCAAAACACACTTGGTAGGTGGGGAATGTACTCAGTAATAGAGGATTTTTCTACCCTGGTTTAAAAAAACAAAAATACCAAACCAAAAACAATAACAATAACAAATACCCATTGCTTGAATTAAAGTCGGTATGTTGTCTTTATTGATTTTGGTACTGTAACTGGTTGTAGTTTCAGCTATCGTCACTTGACGTTGAGACTGTTTATTGTTACCAGAGTACATGCCTCTTACCAGTGTGCTGCAGTATGAGGGAAGAACTGAGCTGTGGTAGGGTAGGTAGGCATCTCTGCTTTACTATTGGGATGAGATCTTAGAAATGAGCTAATGTATGCTTAACATAGCTGCTTCCTTGGATGCAAACTTAGGAGTCTCTCAACTATGAAATTGTTATTCTTTTCCAATATATACTTCTTTATTCTGGCAAGAAGTATCAAGCTCGTTATAATCTCTTTAAAAGTTTTGAAAGCATGGAGTAGATGCCAGGCAGTCTCATAGTTATCAGTAGCTATTAATGTGAACCGTTTTCTTCTCTGTTATCATAATCTCTGTGTATCTCTGTGTCTCTTATGATTTCAGTCTGGTGAGATTTGATCCACTTGGACATTACTTACTCACAGCAATCGTTAACCCCTCTAATCAGCAGGTAAGATTCCAGAAGTTCCAGCTCCATCTGAACAGTGAGTCTAAACTAGAGCTCCAATTCTGATTATATTGGATTTTAATTCTTAATACCCAAATCTTTCTTTCCATTTAAGACTTAAATTAGTTTCAGACTATATTGTCAAAAGGTCCAGTCTTAACTTTGACAGCAGGCTCAATTCTGAAACCCCTGAACAGTTGCCTCTTTAGAAGCAGCCTGTGGCATCAGCAGGCAGTGTTGGTTAGCCTGTCATGCGTGTCTCTGGCCAGTTGACATTTTGTTTCCCCTTACTGCTTCCATGTCACAGAGATGGCTTCAGTGGGAGAATTGGTTTGCCAGCTCTACTCAGATATGTTGCTAATTGGTAGTGAATAATACATATTAATGATTCTAAATCTGCAGTTTCTGTAGTTCTCAGTACTTAGGGGTGGAAAGTTGCTGACTGTCTATGAAGGTACTTTCACTTGGATGATTGTCAGTAGTTCTTGATTAACATGGAGGTTCTACCTAACTGTCTTGTTCTACCCTTTGCCTCATGTTGGTCCATGTTGTAGGGTGATGATGAACCAGAAATTCCCATAGATGGAACAGAATTATCCCACTACCGTCAGCGTGCCCTCCTGCAATCACAGCCAGTTCGCCGGACACCTCTCCTCCACAATTTCCTGCACATGCTGTCCTCCCGCTCCTCTGGCATCCAGGTGGGAGAGCAAAGCACAGTGCAAGATTCTGCTACCCCCTCACCCCCACCGCCTCCCCCTCAGGCCTCCATGGAGCGCCCCAGGACTTCCGCTTACATCAGGCTCCGACAGCGGGTCAGTTACCCTGCTACAGTTGAGTGCTGCCAGCACCCTGGGATCCTGTGCCTTTGTAGCCGCTGCTCTGGCACTCGAGTTCCTTCCCTCTTGCCACACCAGGACAGTGTCCCCCCTGCTTCTGCCAGAGCTACTACCCCTTCCTTTTCTTTTGTACAGACCGAGCCCTTCCATCCCCCGGAGCAGGCCTCATCAACTCAGCAGGACCAGGGTCTCCTGAACCGGCCGTCTGCCTTCAGTACAGTCCAGAGCAGCACTGCCGGCAACACGCTCCGCAACCTCAGTCTGGGGCCCACGCGTCGCTCTTTGGGGGGCCCTCTGTCCAGCCATCCTTCTAGGTATCACCGAGAAATAGCTCCTGGCCTGACAGGATCAGAGTGGACTCGGACAGTCCTTAGTCTGAACTCGCGCTCCGAGGCAGAGTCCATGCCTCCGCCCAGGACCAGTGCCTCCTCTGTGAGTTTGCTGTCAGTGCTGAGACAGCAGGAAGGTGGCTCTCAGGCATCTGTGTACACATCGGCCACAGAAGGGAGGGGCTTTCCAGCGTCGGGGTTGGCGGGTGAGCCTGATGGAGGGAATGGTTCCAACCAGAACAACTCGGGCAGCATTCGCCATGAACTTCAGTGTGATCTGCGTCGCTTCTTTCTGGAATATGATCGGCTGCAAGAGCTGGACCAGAGCCTGAGTGGGGAAGCTCCTCAGACTCAACAGGCCCAGGAAATGCTCAACAATAACATTGAATCTGAGAGGCCAGGCCCTTCCCACCAGCCCACCCCACACAGCAGTGAAAACAACTCCAACCTGTCCCGTGGTCACCTGAATCGCTGCCGCGCTTGCCACAATCTCCTGACATTCAATAATGATACTCTCCGCTGGGAAAGAACCACACCCAGCTACCCATCTGGTGAGGCTAGCTCCTCCTGGCAGGTCCCTAGTACTTTCGAGGGCATGTCATCCAGTGGCAACCAGTTGCCACCTCTTGAACGCACTGAGGGCCAGACGCCCAGCTCCAGCAGGCTGGAGTTGAGTAGCTCTGCTAGTCCACAGGAGGAAAGGACTGTGGGGGTAGCCTTTAACCAGGAGACAGGCCACTGGGAACGAATTTACACCCAGTCCAGCAGACCTGGAACTGTAGCACAGGAGGCCTTACATCAGGATATGCCGGAGGAGAGCTCTGAGGAGGATTCCCTCAGGAGGTAAGCAGTTGCTGTCCTGCCTTCTCCTTTCTCCCTGCCTTTTCTACTATAGCTTTTCTTTCAGCCCTGTAGATTTGTGGCTGCTTTGGAAGTAATCTTGGGCCCATGCATCTCATCTTGAAAAATTTTGCTCTGGTGGCAAAGCTAGAATCAGGTCTGGTGGTATGAGTCAGTTGGCTATTTTGACGCTGTTTTTGGCTAAGCTGAAGGGTTTGGTTTTAGCCTTGAAAGGAGAACAGAGGTGAGGTTAAAGAGGCACTGAGGAAACAAGCCTTGAATTTCTGTGCCCTCTTGTTTTTACAGAATCTAGCTGTGTAGTTCAGGCTGGTCTTGAGCTTACTATGTAGCCCAGGCAAGCCTCAGACTCACAGCAATCCCCCTGCTTGTGCCCCTCGAGTGTTGGGATGACAGGTGTGAGCCACCACGCCCAGCACTGTGGTATGTGATTACTGGGGATTGAATTTGGACCTTGAGCTTGCAAGGCAGATGCTGGAACCACTGAGCTAAAGTCCCAGCCCTTCTGTGCCCTCCTTTTCAACCTTTTTGAAGGTTTGTTTATGTAGGTTCAGGTATTGTGAGATAAGAAAGTATCCTAGAGTGGCTAGAAATTAGTAAAAAACCCTTTGGTTCAGACTTGCTTATTAGATGGGCTCTTCTTTGGTTGCATTACTTTGGGCAGCTGTTGGCCTCCTAAATCTTATTATTTGCAACAAAGAATTATGTACATTGTGTGTGTGTGTGTGTGTGTGTGTGTGTGTGTGTGTGTGTGTGTGTGTGTGAGAGAGAGAGAGAGAGAGAGAGAAACTATGTACTTCAGAGTTTAAAATTTTTTTTTTCAGATACATGAGTTTGATTGTATTTTGGGGTGCTAGGAATTAGCCTAGTGCCTTGTGCATGCCAAGCACATGCTCTACCATTGAGCAACACCCTCAGTCCTAAGATTTTTCAAATGAGCCTTCTAGGTGAACATTCATTTTGAGGTGGGGAGACAGAAGACTTTATGGAAGGCCTCTGTATATACAGATTGGCATACCGGCCAATTACTTCATGAAAGAAACTGTGTGGGCATAGTCATTCGCCCACTACATGTTCCCTGTATGGCTATATGCACATTTAACTTGATTTATTAGGGACTTCTTTCTGTAATTCTGTAAAGGTCAAATCTAGCATAATCACCAGTTCCCAGAATATGCCTATTGGACCCAGACAACATATTATATCCTTTGTTAAAGCTACTGAAATTCCTCTGACATAACAATGATGGGAATATAGAGTGTGCACATAATATCCTTGTTATTTTGAGAGGGTACTTTAGACAGTCACTCAGTCAATAAGGATGAGTTGAATGGCTATAATTTTTCCAGCCTGTGCTAGGCACTGTGCCCACTGGAGTCTACAGTTTTTTTGTGGACACAAAACTTAATTACTTAAAATTTATAAAAAATGCTTCCTTCGCGGCGGCTTGCCTGGGCTCCATAGTGAGCTCAGAGCCAGCCTGAACTACAAAGCGAGACCCTGTCTCAAAAAAAAAAAAAAATGCTTCCTTGTATTGAAGTTAAATGTAGTCTAAGCAAACAAGCCAACAAAAATGTAGTTTAATTTTAGAAAAGGTGAAGTACCATCAATCAAAGTTTTACAAAATCTAGTTGAAACATGGCCAGGATTTGAAGAGGAAAGATATTTCTCTTTTAGGGGGACAGTACATAGTAGAGAAGGAAAGTGTAGTACATCCATAATAGTAAGCAACAACTAAGGTCTGAGTAGGGACAGTGAGAAGTGAGGCTCCCAGTGAAAAGTAGACACAGTAATGAGTCCTAATGAGTTAGGTTAGTCTTGGATAAGCAGTTCTTCCATTCATGGGTTTAGAATATTCTGTTTTACATGGGTCAGAGATTTAGCTCAGTGGTTCCGGCGCCTGCCTAGCAAGCACAAGATCCCTGGTTCAGTCTCTGGTAACCACATACAACAATACTGGGCATGGTACTCATACCCACCAGCAATCAGTAGCACATACCACAGTGGTGAGCATGGTGGCTCATGCCTGTAATCCCAGCACTTGCCTGTAATCCCAGCACTCAGGAGGCAGAGGCAGGAGGATTGCTGAGTTCGAGGCTTGCCTGGGCTACATAGTGAGCTCGGGGCCAGCCTGAGCTACAGAGCGGGACCCTGTCTCAAAAAAAAAAGAAAAAAAGCCTTGAGAGGACTGTCTTTATATATGCTCTAAGCTGCATGGCAGTTCTTGCCAGCTAGTTTAGCATTTATCTGTCCTGTTCACACAGTACCTCTTCATGTATTCTGATCAGTCCCTGAGTTAAAAATAAATTCTGGCTTGAAATCTGGGTACTCTGGGAAACTGAGGCAGGAGAATCACACATCCAAGCCCTGCCTGGGCAATTTAGCAATTTAGTGCAGCCCTGTCCCAGATATAAAAAAGGTTAGAGAGCTGAAAATGGTAGTACACATCTGCAATCCTAGAAATTGGAAGGTTAACGCAGAAAGATGTTGACTTTAAGGTTAGCCTGAGCTAATTAGTGAGAGTTTTTTGTTTTTTAATTTAATGTATTGGTACATTATATATACACATCACAATTACATGCCACATTGAGAATTTGTACTAGTAGATGACATGACTTAATTCTCATTTTCCCCTTCCCTTACCCACCCTACAACCCCCCCATATACGCAAGCTCTTTCTTTTAACCATCAATTTATTTCTTTACCCTCATTATTTACCCCTAAACCCCATTTCCTTTTGAATATTTACTATTTCACAATATCAGTCATGCATTCTAGAACACATTTACAACTTCAGTTTCCTATACCAGAGAAAAGATGAGACTTTGTTTTAAAAAACCCAAAATTAATAAATAAAAATAAAATCTTATAAACTATTAGGGAGGTACCCAACTTCTTAATTTTTTTCTAGTGATGAAAACTAATCTGTCAGGCTAAGGATCTAGCTCAGTGGTGCCACCACTTGCCTTATAAGCTCAAGGTTGTGAGTTTGATTCCTGGTACTGCAAACAAACAAACAAAACTACTTTGTTGTACTTTAAATAAAGTTTAAGCATTTGAAGATATGTATTGTAAAAAATGAAATCTCTTGCCATTTTTCAATAAACAATGGTATATGTTTCTTTTGCTTTTTTCTTTTAAGATATACAAATAATACAGTTTTCATTGTAAAATAGTGAGTATAATAGTAGGTACATTGTGGAATCTTTAAATGAGAAAGGATGTGGTATACATTAGGTGCTGACAGATGACCCAGAAATGTGGTATCTTGTAAAACATTCTAAGTGCACACATGTTAGAGAAGGGCCTTTGCCTCATCATTTGGCTGCATTCCTGTGTAAACCAGTCATTCCAGCAGATCTGATCAGTAGGATCAGGGCCTTATCAACTCTGACAGAGGAGTCAGGCCTTGCTCCTACTTGTCCAGCAGGTGTCACTGTTGGGCTGCTGCTGCTGAGGCTAGGTTAGGATGGGGAGGGAAGAAAAGGTGTCTTTCCTGTTTGTGTGGGAGGTTGGAGCTCATAACAAAGCCTGTTTCTGTAGGTGACTGTTGTTTCTAGTGAGTGAGGTTCACAAAAGGTGATTGTACTTGAAGAGAGAGGCTTTTGTATCTTTGGTCATGTAGTAGGAGATATGCTAAGGAGATATGTTTTGATCCTTTGTGCTGCAGAGATAATTACTAATGTGCGCGAATACTGAGTCTTAATAAGTACGCAATGTGTATTTCAGTATAGCTCTCTGCTGCTTACTAGTAAAAACCAGGGCAAAGCTTATCCTCTATGGCCTGTAGGCCAGGCAGAATGAGGTTTCTGTGTAGCTTGACCCCATCTTATAATTTGGATCGCAGGCCCTTTGCATTGCTACCAAAAGCTGGTGCTTTGGTGGGACTTTTTTGGTTTGGAAGTTTAGGATTCAGAAGGAAAAGATTAGGGCATTGTTGCTTCTCAGAGTAGGAGTCTCTTGGCTTTTAAAAGTTTGTTATTAGGAAAAAGGAAATTTTGAAATGGTATCTTAAAACCTTGACAGTGTATGCCTGTAATTCCAGCATTTGAGAGGGTGAGACAAAAGGATCACTGTGACTTTGAGGCCAGTTTGGGGTACATAGTGAATTCAAGGCTGTCTGGGACTACATAGAAGGACCCTGTCTCAAAACAAACAAACAAACAAACAAGAAAAACCCAGCAAAAAAAAAACTAGAGAAATTCAGAGTTTATTTAGTCAAGTCTGTCTGTCTCTCCTATTTCCTCAGTACTAGGATGGAGTCTAGGGCTCCACGTATGTCAGGCAAGTGCTCTCCCACATTCTCAGCCCTTGTTTAATTAATTTCATTTTGAGAAAGAGTTTTACTAAGTTGCCCAGGCTGGCATAGAACTTATTATCCTACATCCTCATCCTTCAGAGTTAGTTGGAGTTGACATAGTCATAACACAGAGACCACCATAGAAATGGAGAATACGTATAGACCTGGGCCCTTAACTGGTTATTTATTACAGTCTTGATTTGTGTGTTTTTAAAGGCAGTCAAGGACTTAAAAATTGTTTTTGTTAAAAACTATGACCCTTTACTTAAACCTAGAAATTCCCAATAAATAACTAAAAGTAAAACAAAATTTTATTTCTGTTTTGTAAAACTGTGAGTCAATCCTTTTTTAACTCTCTATCCGGGCTTTTTATTCATTCAAGGAAAGTCTACTAGCCCTAAATTTACCTGTCCTTAAGACTGGAGGATACCAGGGGAAGAGGTTTACAGGAACATTTGGCTGTGTCTGGAAGTCTCCAGTCATCACCTAAATCTGTGATCACCTGGGTTTAGTAAAAGCAGAACTTGGTATGACTAAAACTACTACAAAGACCATCGTTTTGTGGGAATGGAATCACCTTTCAAGCCTTGAAGATTGAAGTTGGGACTGGGGTAATAATGAATTAGACCCTATTCTACCAATTAGTTTTTAAAAGCTGGCCTCTTGTCATTGTGGGTGGTAGCTACATCGCACCTACTCAGGCTAGAATCCTTTTTTGGTGTGGTTGTTAAATACTAAGTTTAATGTTTTAAGATTTTTGTGTTGAGGTACATTTTTAAAAAAATTGAATTCTTTATTGGTACAATTTATATACATCTCACAATCACATATAACACTGGGGAATTTGTACCAGTATATGACACAAGCTAGAATCCATTTATTTTTTATTTTTATTTTTATTTTTTGAGACAGGGTCTTGCTTTGTAATTCAGGCTGGCCCTGAGCTCACTATGTAGCCCAGGCAAGCCTCGAATTTAGCAATCCTCCTGCCTCTGCCTCCCGAGTGCTGGGATTACAGGCATGAGCCACCACGCCCGGCACTAGAATCCTTTTTAATTTTTATTTATTTTGTTGTCGTTAAAGGCTGACTTGATCTTTATCAGGTCCTTAAGCTAAAGTCTTTTAACATTTCCTCTTTTTTATTAGAGCATTTTCCCTGCTTATTTGTGCTTTAGCCATGATAACCAGTGACAGGATTACAGGTATGACTACCACGCCCAGCCCAAGTCTGTTTCAGAAAATTGAGATAGAGAGGAGGTAATTTTGTAGAGGTACAATAGTTGTAGCAAAGGTGAGGTTTGAACCCTTGGATCCTGAAGAGGGCACTCTTTCCTCCACTTCATTTGAAATTTGAGCTTTCATAAGGCACATTTCTCCATCAGAATCCTGCTGGCATTTACATGAAAGGGCTCTTCAGTGAATTCTCATGATAAGAAATTGAAGATCTGATTGATAATTTATAATTATTATTTCTGAGTAGAAATGTAACCAATGTGATGCTTCTAGGAAAAATACTTTTTTTTTTTTTGAGACAGGGTCTCACTTTGTAGGTCAGGCTGTCCCTGAGCTCACTATATAGCCCAGGCAAGCCTCGAACTCAGTAGTCCTCCTGTCTCTGCCTGGAAAAATACTATTTTAGCTACTTGTTCTTGGTTCTGCATTCTTAGAGTCCTTATAAAATGATCCCAAATAGATCACTGTGAGATCAAAATTGGTCCAAATCTCCTCCAGCTAAATGGTTTATGTGTTCCTTCCCTTGATACATAACAAGGCATCAGAGCTAGAGTGTTTAGTAAGTTTTGATGTGTTCTGAGAACTCATGCTTTATTTATTCCTGATGATAGGTGAAGACTGGAGAACATGTTAGCAACCATAGAATTAAAATGTGGCCTGCAGCATCCAAGGAGTCACTGACTCTGTCAGAATAAGAAAGGCCTTAAACGTGTAAAGAGCTGTGGAATGAAGGAATGAATGAATGAAGCGATCAATCTATCAGTCCTCTTATAGGCATATAACCCCCAGTTTAGAAAGTTGTTACCGAAACTGAGGGGAGTGAACCTAAAAACATTATTAGCAAACAGTGTTTGTTTGGAAATGCAAATACCTAGATTTTGCTGCTCACAGAAGTAATGCAGGGGCTAGACATATAGCTCAGCGGCATCATACCTGCTTTGCAAGTGCACAGTCCTGAGGTTTTGTTTTATTTATTTATTTATTTTTAAATTCTTTATTGGTACAATTTATATACATCTCACAATCACACATAACATCGGGGAATTTGTACCAATATGCAACACAAGCTAATTCTCATTTTTACCCATATCCCTACCCACCCACATCTCCCCACCCCCTAATATACATGCTCTTTTATTTTCTTTCAGAATCCTATTTATTCCTTCCCCTCATTACATTCCCACACCAAATTTCCTTTGGAAACTTCCCATTCTACAAAAACTGTCATACTTTCTAGAGCTCATTTGCATCTACAGGTGTTCATATCAAAGAAAAGATCCGGTATTTGCCTATGTGTGACCTATTTATTTCACTTATTAGTGTGTCCTCCAGGTGTATCCATTTGCACATAAATGAATCAATCTTGTCATTCTTTATGGCAGAATAATACTCCATTTTACTAAAAAACCATGTCTTCTTTATCCACTCTCCAGTTGATGGACATTTGGGTTGTTTCCAAGATTGAGCTATTACGAACTGAGCTGCTATGAACAAGGGTGTACATCTGTCTTTCCAATGTGATTTTAAAAATTCTTTTGGGTATATTCCAAGCAGGGGGGTAGCAGGGTCAAATGGGACCCCTAGTCCTAGTTTTCTGGGAAATCTCCACACGGATCTCCACAATGGTTGCACAAGTCTGCAATCCCACCAACAGTGGAGAAGGGTTCCTTTCTCCCCACAGCCACGCCAGCATTTATTGTTGGTTGATTTTGTGATAGCGGCTATTCTTTGTGGAGTGAGATGAAATCTCAGTGTTGTTTTTTTTTGTTTGTTTGGTTTTTTTTTTTGACAGGGTTTCACTTTGTAGTTCAGGCTGGCCCTGAGCTCACTATGGTGCCCAGGCAAGCCGCCGCGAACTCAGCAATCCTCCTGTCCCTGCCTCCCGAGTGCTGGGATTACAGGCGTGAGCCACCACATACGGCATTGTGGTATGCGGTGTTGATTATTAGTGGGCGTGTCTCCACGCCCAGCATTATATGTGGTTACCGGGGATCGAACTCAGGACCTTGCGCTTGCGAGGCAGGTGCCGGAACCACTGAGCTAACCCTCCGGCCCCATCAGTGTTGTTTTCATTTGCATCTCTCGAATGACCAGTGATGTTGAACATTTCTTCATATGCTTCTTGGCTGCTTTGA
>PVIC010023785.1:0-20322 GCA_004025085.1 Thryonomys swinderianus
TGTTGTCTCCCAGGAGCAAGTGAGGGTCATTTTCTGACACCCCAGTTCAGCAACTGGAAGCGCTCTCCTCAAACACGCACTCTACCGGCATCCCCTACTCGCCTCTCTGCACTCTCCTCCAGGCAGACCAGCCTTTTCTGTGGAGCAACATTCCCACCTCCATGCCTTTCTTCCACCACTCTTCCTCTCTGAATGCCCTTCTGATCTTTCATATCCTATCCTTCCGGCCCAGCTTACTTACTGCCCCTCCTCCCCGTGAAACTTTCCCTGAGCACCTTGGTGTGCGGCAGTTTTTGGTGCCTTGAAGCACCTTTGGGAACCATCTGGCCATGACTGGTGGCCTCTGATTTCACACACTTTTGTTTGTATATATATTTTTTTCTTTCCAAACACATTGTAAATTGAAGGGCAAAGACACTGTCTTTTTATTTCTGCTTAAAACACACAACTTTATTGATGACATAAATATAAAATCTCAAATGTATAAATGTAAGTCCACACAAAGGACCAAAGATTACCTTACTTATGAAGAATCAGGTCAGTTTTTGCTCATGAAGCATACTAAAAATACCTCAATCCAGAAAGATAAAAATTGACATGTATTTTCAGTACAAGTTTAAATTCAGTTGTGTTCATAAAATGGTTTGTTTATGGGCCATCACAGGTAACATCAGTTTTGATGCTATAATGCAGTTTACAGTATACATCACTTCCAGGCTGCCAAACCAAAATATTACCCACATTTTTGGGGGGACATAGATTTAATCAAAGTTTATTTATTAGTATCTCAACCCTTTCTTTGACCTCTGGGTCATTGCATTCTGCCGCTAAGGCTCGAAGTTTCTTGGCACAGGCTTTAGGTCTTTGGAATAAGAAATAAAGGGAATTTTTACTGAATTTGTCCTGGGTAAATGCTTTTGCTCTTCTTTTAAAATGGTAATTTATATTCTCAAATAGTGAGAGAGCATTGAGAATATTCTCCTTCGTCTCCTTCTTGCTAAAAATGTTAATCAGAGACGTTGGTGCATTGGCAATGAGCAAATCTTTTGTCATAGAAGGATTTTTAGAGAAATTCACAAGCATTCCCAAAACATGGTCTTTAGTTTCTCCACTTCCTACAGTTAACAAACGAAGAAATTCTGAAATATAATTTGTAACCATATGCTGATATTCACTGGTTATAGTCAGGTGTCTTATGAGTCTTAGTCCAGCCAGCTGCACATTTGAATTCAAAGGATAGGTGACAGTATCTTCACATACTTGGTTTAAGTATGTCTTAACCTTTCTATGGTTTTCAGCAGCCACCGAGATGTTATTCAGTGCATTTAAAGCCTTCTGTCTAACACTTGGATAGGGATTATTCAACAAGCTTTCAATAACTGAGATTCCACCTACATTACGAACAACTTCATGGGAATAAGGATAATCGGCACTGTTGTACAGAGCATTATTAGCTATTTCATGAACAGAGGGATCTTCTGTCATTTCAATCATGCAAATGAGTTTTTCTAGATCTCGTGGATCCATGTTAGCTTCACGTTTACAACGGCAGGACAAGGGCCGAACTTTCTCCTCTGCCCTGTTCTGCTGTCTGACCTCTTCTTCAGCTGGGAAACTGGACTCATTTCGGTGTGGAGACTTCGTCTCTGACCAGATCATGGCTCCATCCCATGAGCCCATTCCTGCCCCAGGGACCATGGATGGATATGTCCCTCTTGATGTTGCTGACTTTTTAGCTTTAGCCTTAGATGTAGATTTGTCTTCACTTTTGCTTTCATTACCAGTACAGAACCAAGACCTTATATCCACTCCATCAGCAGCCTCAAAATTATCCTTGATGTTTGTCTTATTCCCAATCCTAGACTTGAATTTGACATCTTTTCCATTCTTGGATCTGAACTCATTACTGTTATCATTATCAGCCCAAAATAAGGATCTTAAACTGATCTCTTCAATATCAGGGCTGGATGCTTCACTTTGTCCATCCTCACCTCCATCCTTACCCAAAGCCCGAGACCGTATGCCAACCTCTTCCTTAATCCCAAGCTCAAACCCCTTAGTGGTCACAACCCCATCCCAGGACCAAGATTCCATCCTGCCCTCAGCCCCAACCTCAGCTCCAGCCTCAGCTCCAATCTTGGCTCCAGCCTCAGCTCCAGCCTCAGTCCCAGTCTCAGCTCCAGCCTCAGCTCCAGCCTCAGTCCCAGTCTCAGCACCAGCCTTACCTCTAGTCTCTACCTCTGCCTGAATTTCAGTCTCAGCTCCAGCTTCAGCCTCAGTTGCAGGTCCAGTCTCAGATCCAGCCTCAGCCTTCACACAGGAATCCACATAAGCTACCTCTTCAGATCTGATGCAGGATCCAATACTAGCCTTGTTCTCATCTCCCAACCCAGAACTAGTGATGGTTTCTTCCTTAGACCCTGATGTGGGTTCAGTATTGGCCTCCTCCTTGCCATCAGGCTTGGACACAATATCAGCCTCTTCCCGTGTCCAACCCCAAGACCCTATAAAGGCTTCGCTGCCAGGCCCAAACCAAAATCCCTCAGTGGCTTCTTCCTCAGCACTAACCAGGAATCTTCCACTGCCCTGGTCCTCAGAATCCAGCCTAGACCCTCCACTGGCCTCGTTCCCACACCTAGAAACAGTCCAGGATTCTCCACTGTTCTGGTCCCCACCACCAGTCCAGGCACTTCCTCCATGGGTTTGATTCTCAAATCCAGATTTGGAGCAACCAACAGCCTTTTCCCCAGGCCCAACCCAGGACCCTCCATTCACCTGACTCCCAGTGGCAGCCCAAGATGCACCACCGGACTGGTCTATGGGATCTGGTCTAGATGTTCCAATAACATGGACACCAGCCCCAGTCCAGGAACCTCCTCCACTGGACTGATCCTCAGATCCTGGTCTAGTCCCTGCACCAGACTGGTTCCCAGCACTAGCCCAAAGCCCTGCTCCAGTGCCCTGATTCCCAAATCCAGGTTTGGAACAGCCACCAGCCTGATCCCCAACCATAGCCCAGGACACTCCACCAATCTGACTCCCAGTGCCAGCCCAGGATCCACCACTACCCTGGTTTGTGGGCCCCAGCCTGGAACTTCCAACATCTTGACCACCAGTTGCACTCCAAGACCCTCCCCCACCAGTCTGACTGCCAGTGTAAGAACAGAGCCATCCACTGGCTGGGTCCCCAGTTCCAGGCCAAGAATCTCCACTGGTCTGCTCACAGGAGACCAGCCTGGATTCTCTACCAGACTGATCCTCAGCATTAGTCCAGCATCTTCCTCCACTGGTTTGATCTTCAAACACAGGCTCTGCCTTACCACCAGCCAGGTCTCCAGGCCTAGCCTGGGATTCTCCATTCCCCTGGTCTACAACTCCAACCAAGAGCCTTCCACCGATTTGATCTCCAGAATCTGCCCACGACCTTCCACTAGACTGACCCTCAGTCCCTGACTTGGACACTCCATCAACCTGGCCAAAAGCCCCAGGCCACGACCCTTCATTGCTAGCCTGATTCTTAAAACTAGGTTTGGATCCACCATCAGACTGCTCAGCCATCCCAGTCCAGGACCCTCCTTTGACCAAGTTCCTAGAGTCAGCCCAGGAGGTACCACTGGACTGGTCTTCAGACCCTGCAGCAGACCCATCACCAGTCTGTTCCCTAGTGCTAACCCAAGATGCACCATTAGACTGATCTATAGGCCCAAGCCTTGATCCCCCACTGGCTTGGTCTGCTGTGTCAGTCCAAGACCTTCCACTGGACTGATTCTCAAGTACCACACTGGAGTCTTCATTGGCCTGACCATCAGTCCCAGCCCAGGACCTTTTCTCAGGGGCCTGATCCTCAAATCGAGGCTTGGACTGACTGCCAGACTGATCACTAGTCCCAAGCCAGGATCCTGCATTGGCTTGGTCCACAGCCCCAGTCCAGTACCCGATACTAACTATATTTCCAGCCCCAGCCCAAGACACTGCACCAGCCTGGTTTTCAGCCACAGTCCAGGAACCTCCACTAGCCTGATCCACAACCCAGGATACGCCAGCAGTCTGGACCCCAGGCCAAGAGACCTCACTAACCGGAGCAACAGCCCAGGGCCCTCCGATGGCCTGGTTCCCAGAGACAACCCAAGAGGCCCCACTAACCTGGTTCTCGGCCCCAGTCCAGGACCCTCCAATGGCCTTGTTCTCAGCCTGTACCCAAGAAGCCCCAACCTTGTCCCCACTCCAAGAGGCCTCACTAACCTGACTTGTGGCCCAGAGTCCTCCACTGGCCTGGTCCCCAGCTCCTACCCAGGGCCCAAGAGCAACTTCATTCTCAGCCCTAGCCCCGGCCCAGGATTTAATAGTGTTCTCATCACAAGCCACAGCCCATGAACTAACAACACCAGTCTTATCACCAGTTCCACTCCATGACCCAATACTGGTTTCGTTTTCATCAGCCCAGGACGCATTATTCTCCCAGTCTCCATCCATGGCCTGAAACCTAAATTTGATCCATCGCTCAGCAGCAATCCAATCTTCAACACCAATCCCATTCCAGTAATAATCATGAACATTAGACTGAGTTTTTCTGCGTGCTTGGGCATCTGGCTCACCCTCACTCTCTGAAGTGAGCATGGTCTCAGACTCAGGCTTTGCACAGACCTTATCTTCCCCCTCAGACCTGGACATAGCCTTGTCCATGACTCCTTCATCTTGGGAACTGGCCACCGTCTGGGGCTGAGCTGAGACTTTTGTACTTTTCTGGGACTCTGATTTAGGCGGAGCATTGGAATTGCCTCTGACCTTATTTCTGGCACCAAGCAAGGTCTCACCTTGGGAACGGGCCACTGTCTGAGACTGGGAAGAGCTCACTGTACCTGCTGCACCCCCTGCTTTAGGCACATTACCATTAACCCTAATTTTACTTCTGGCACCAAGCAAGGTCTCGTACTGGGAACTGGCCACAGTCTGGGACTGAGAAGAGTCTGATGTACTTGCCCCAGCTTCTGATTTAGACACAGCACTAGGGTTGCCCTTGACCTTAGTTTTGGCACCAGTCAAGGTCTCACCCTGGGAACTGGCCAAAGCCTGGGGAAAGGCAGAACCTGCCATACCCACCCTAGTGTCTGTTTTGGGTACAGCAGTGAGATTACCTTTAACCTTATTCTTGGCACCAGGCAAAGCCTCACCCTGGGAACTATTTACAGTCTGAAGCTGGGCAGAGCCTGTTGAGGCTGCCCCAGTCTCTGCTTTAAGCATGACATTGCGATTGCCCCTGGACTTATTTTTGACAGCAATCAAGGTCTCACTCTGGGAATTGATTACAACCTGGGGCTGGGCAGAGTCTGCCATAGCTGTCCTAGTCTCTGCTTTAGGCACAGCACTGGAGTAACCCTTGGATTTATTTCTGGTACCAGGCAAAGCATCACCTTGGGAACTGACCACAGCTGGAAGCTGACCACAGTTCCTGTGGTCTGCCTTAGCCCCTGCTTTAGAAATGGCATTAGAATCATTCTTACCATCAACCCTGGAGCCGAGCAAGGCCTCAACTTGGGTCTTGGTCCCAGCTTGAGATTGTGAACAGATTTTCGTGTCTGACCCAGCCCCTGCCTTGCATCTGCCTTTGGCTTTGCCCCTAGATTTACCTTTAGTATTAGGAAAAGCTTCACCTTGGCTCTGGGCTATAGCCTGAGCTCCCCCTTCCTTAGTCGCAGTGTTGACAGTGCCCTTAGCCTTGATCCTACCATCGGATAAGGCATCACCCTGGACGTTGGGCACAGGCTGAGCCTGGGTATAGGGCAACATGTCTATCCCAGCTCCTGCTTTAGCCGTGACACCGAGATTGCTTCTGGTTTTATGGCTATTACTGGGTAAGGCTTCAGCTTGCAAATTGGTCTTCATGTTTGCCATGGCACTTGCTTTAATTGTGGCATTGGGATTGCCTCTACTCTTAACTCTGACATCAGGCATAGACTCAGCCTGAGCACAGGCTACAGCTTGAATCTGAGGAGTAGTAGCCTGCGTGACAGTTTCGGTAACTGCTTTAGGTATGACATTGGTATTTTCCCTGGCATCAACCCTGGCACCAGACATTGCCTCAGCCTGTTTCTTGGCGATAGTCTGAGGCTGCATTCTCACATTTGCCCCTACCTCCGCCTTACACATGGTGGTGTTAATACCTTCCATATCCACCCTTGTCCCAGGCATGGCTTCAGCCTGGCCTTTGACAACAATTTGAGGTTGAGAAGCCCTTGTATCAACCTTAGACCCTGCCTTAGACATTGTTTTGAGATTCCCTTTGTCCTTAGCACCAGGCATGTCATCATTTTGGGTCTTGGCCACAGCCTGGGACCGTGCACAGGACAGCCCATCCATGCCAGCCATTACCCTAGACATAACATTAGGATTTTTCTTAGCATCAACTGTGGTGCCAAGCCTACTGTCAGACTGAGTTGTAAGCACACTCACAGTCTCTTCCAGGGCTCTTGTCTTGCTTTCAACCATAATTCCAGTCTTGTTCATGGTCCCAATCTTGACCACTTCTTTGGTCACTGCCAAAACCTCACTCTGTGTTACCATTACTCTGTTAATCTCTGTCTCTTTTTCAGCCAATGTTTGGGTTTCAGCTTTGGTCTGGGTCATTGCTTCTTTTCTGGCCTCTGTCTTGGAGACAAGTGCCCAAGCTTTAGCCTTGGTTTGGGTCACTGCTTCTTTCTTGACTATTTCCCCAGCCTCAGTATCAGTTTGAGTCATTGCCTCTTTCATGGTCACTTCCCTGGTTTTGACCTTGAGCTCAGTCAGAGTAACTGCATCTGCCATGACCAATGTTCTAGCCACTGAGCTGGCCTCAGATTGAGTCTCTGTCTTTGCCTTAACCATTGCCTTGGACTGAGAGTTGGCTTTGGATCTCTCTATAGCAGTAACCTTGGTCTCTATTTCAGCCCCAGGCTCATTTACTCCTCCAGTTTCTGCTCCAGTCTTGTCTTTGGGTCTAGTCTCAATCTCTACCCCAGCCATGGCTTCACTCATGGCCAAGGTCTGATTCTGTACCCCAACCACAGTCTCCATCTTGATTCTGGACCCATTTCTGGCAGGTCTTGTCACATTCTGAGCTCTTCCTTTGGTTAATCTATAAAGGTAGTAACATGTGCCAGCCCAGATTGCCAGTCCTGCAGTGGCCCAGCCCAGTTCCTGAATACGGCCCATGTAATCACCCCTACTGAAGGCACAAATAAAGTACAGGGGGCTCACTTGGGCTGAGAAAAGGTGATAGACTTGGATGTAGATCTATGAGGGTGCTGATCTTCAGCCACTCAAAGGCCACTACAGCTGCCACTGGAAATAAACCTAGAAGTGAAGAAAGAAAATGAGAAAATATTTCTCTTCTAAGTCTATTCTGTCATACTGATAGATAAACGGAAATAGGAAAAGGTATAAAGAGTGCTTCATGGGAGAAGAGGAGAACTAGTGAGTTTTCTATGCCTTATTCCATCCTTTCCCCCACCTTCCCCCATGCCCCTCAATTATTTTCCAAGGCACTTTCATATATCAAATGATTAGTTCTGAGGGTGTGGGAGCACTGGCATTGAACAGGAGAGACCAAGAAAGCCTCAATCTTGGATTTTTACTGGACCTGCTCTGGTCACCATTATTCCTATAGGTCTTAACACTCATACCAACCTGTAATAATCCAAGGAAGTTCTCTCTTCTTTCCTTCTCTTGTTTGGTGTTATACCGTAAGGTAGATATATAAATTCATGTGATCTTTGAACCTAGAGATAGACAAAGAGAGGGACAGATAAGAGTATAGAGTTTGGTTTTCATAGGATAGATACATTAGTAGAAAATGATCTCTTTACTCCTTCAGTTCTCCCCAGTTTCCCAGGTACTGTCACACTTTTTTCCCTGTGCCAGAGATAACGTGAAAATTTGAGGTAAGTAACAGAGATGATAGGAAAGATGTCTATAAAGAGTGAGGCTGAATATCCTCCAGACTGGACACTGGCTCTTATTAGATACGCATTGCTCCACTAACCCACCCTGGATGTTTCCTTAGGAAGTCTTCACCATCTTACCAGTCTATACTGATCAGAAACACTTTTCTCCTTGTTTCTTTGCTTCCAGTGAGCTCACGTTCTGTAGCACACAAGCAGGCAGGTCTATGGACAAGTATATAAGTAGGAAATTATGAAACTGAGTCCTTTATAGAATAGACAAGCACCCTAATCCCTGCCCCTATTTTTGCCTTTCTAGGTCCAGCTCCACTGTACTAATGTGCATCATCCTTCAATTTCTTCCTCAAGTCTTCTGTCATAACCTAGTCTCTCCTTATCCTAATATTCCTGCTGTTTGCTGCACTGTAATCAATAGGGAATATGTCAACATTGTTGAAAGCTGGGAGCATGTAGAAACAGCAGAAATGCCCTCCTCCTCCTTTCTCAAGTCTCAAGCACCTGCTTAGCCCACTCTCTTGTCATTCTCTATTGCTACCCACCTTCACAATTTTCATAGCTCCAGCCCAGTCTCCCCCTCTTTCACTTGTCTCCAGTGGTAAATAGGTCTACTGAAAGGTCATGAAAAGATCTAGGAGCACTCAAAGAAAAAGGGAAGGATGAATATGGAGCGGTTGTGGCGTCGTGGTATCTAACACAGGGGTCCTCACACCTGCCCTTCTGGATTTAAAGACCCATTTTGAGCAGGCAGAGCCTAGGGCTTCTCTAGGACCAAAATGGATGGGATAAGAAAAGAACACAGGAAAATAAAAAGGGAGACAAATTATTCTAAAACCACCTGTGGAGTCCTAAGAATGTCTCCCTAGAGTCCTCCATTTCCTTCACTGAAATGGTTAGGTAATTGGGAGATTTTAAAAACTGAAGGATGGCAGCAAAGATGGAGGTCCCCAGATCACATGACTCTAGAATCATGGCCTCCTGTCATCTGCTTCCCCTGTAGGAGTCTTTAGCAGGAGAGACAAAGTGTAAGAGAAGGCTTTTGTTTCAGCAAAATTGTTATCTTTCCACTGAAAGGCTATCTCAAAAAATGATACTATTTGTGGATACAATTTGTATTTTCTCAATATTTTTTGAAGTATAAATAAAATCATCTAGAAAATTTTGCTTTGTTTCTTGGTTTTCCAGGTACCATTTAAGTTTAAAGTCTGAAGCTCAGTAAAGAAATACAGTTTAGGAAAAGTTCCCCAGCTAGTCCAAATCCATATCACAATCAGATATCATTGCCTGAATTCATACAAAGCTTCAATGATTCAGTGTCCACGCTCATACTAACCTTCATAGGTCCTGTGCAGTTTTCTCTTCCCCTGGCCTCATGTCCGTGCCACACCAAACTACTGTCCAAAAGACAAGAGAAAGTAAAGACACTGAGTGATTAGACCAACACCCAGGCCACAGATTCCAATACTCAATTTAACGGTTTTGGGAACCTGACTGTCAAATCCTTCTCCCCTCACTGTGAGATATCACCCCTATCAGCCCCGAGGTCCAGTCACTAAGGCCCACCATTTTCTCTGTAAATGCCACCGTGGCACGTCCCTTCTTCTCAAATGAGCAGGAAGCTAGTGGACATGTGTGGTCAGGGATTAGAGTTAGAAAGGACGGGCATCTCAGTCTGCGTTTCCCTCCTGATGTAACCTCCCCACCAGCCGCCCTGTCACGGTTCCACTGAACAGATTTGGGGCTGGGGGAGTTCCGAAAAACAAGAAGCCAGTGCTCTTTGAACTTCAGCTAGTGTAGGCACTCCCCCAGGCCCCATCATCATACTACCTGAAGGTCGGCACGATGCTCCTGCTCCTCCTGCTGCTGCTGCTGCTGCGCTACTGCTGCTGTTGCTGCCGCCGCCGCCGCCGCCGCCCCGCCTGGCCGCGTCGCGCGGGCCCTGGGGCCCTTACCTGCTCCGCTTTCCCAGGCCAAGTGCCAGCCCGCCGTGCGCAGGGCTGCGGGCAGCTGGTAGCTAGACGAGAGTGACGACTGCACCGAAGGCTGCGTCGCTCTGCAGCTCGGGGTCACGTGAGGCCCGCGCGTCATCATTAGCCCTCCTCCCCACAACCCCCCACCGACTCGCAGGCTGTCAACAGGACCCCCCCATACTCTTCCGCAAGCACAGGACCCCCCCCCACCCCGTCTGTACGCAGTGCCCCAGCGCGCAGCACCCTGTCACTCATAGTGGTCCTCTCCAATCTGAGAGCCCACAAGTGGCATCACCGCTTTGCGGTTGGAGTTTACTGGTCTCTGGTTACCAGGGAGGTCCTGTATCCCCCACCCACTTCCAGGCCTTGGGTGTAGTCTTTTCTGCATCTTTGAGGAATTCTCTCTCTTCCTCTTGCATTTCAAAAGCAGTGCTTCCCACTCCTCCCCGTACAACCTGCCTTCCCTTAGTGAGGAGCCAACCCCAAATTGGCTGGGACAGGGAGTGTCTGGAAGAAAAGCAGGGAAAGCAAGTAGAGCCTTAAAGTTTCTATTTGTTTCATTTTACATTGTTTCTCTTAATATCACTTTTTAACTTTGTTTTGGTAATGGGAAAATGCAGCAAAGTCATTTTCAATGGACATAAAAAATATTCAGGTTGTAAAAATAACAAAAGATATTCGTTTACATTATTTTATGTCGTCAAAAAATCTTTTCTAGTTGTTATAAACAATTTTGCAGCTCTCAAAACAGACTAGTAATTATTAATATAATTATTAATATAAAATTTCCCTAAGTAAAACCAGCATATTTTTCATTGTGATTTATAAATTCACCTTCAAATGATTTCCAGATTCTAACCTTGACAGCTTTACAAAAACAATCTCTAATCTTTTGAAGTTCTGGCTGAACTTTCAGTTCCCATCAGGTGGCTTTGAACTTCAATGATGACTCTGGAGTAATTTAAACACACAACTGCAGATGAACCCAGTCACTGCCTTACAAACTACTGATGTCACATATTAACCTACTTCCTGTTCAGGGTCTTTATTTGGAGTTTACAGAGGTGTGTGATTAAATCAGTCTTACCACATCCATGCTATCACATGAACGGAAAGGCATGGAGTATAATTCTCCCATAAAGAAGGATAAACTTGAGTTATTTGTAGGAAAAATGGATGTACCTTGAGGCCGTAATGTTAAATAAAATAAATCAGACACACAAGTTTAAATATCACATTATTTCTCTTATATGAGAAACCTAAAATATAAATAAAGAACAAATCAAAGATAGGTAATGAGACACAGAGAGAGAGATCTGTTGCAAAAGGGAACAAGACCAGGCAATGGAAGGAGGTAGGAGGGAAGTCAGGGAATGGAGATGAGAAAAGAATTTAGATGTGTTATGTACATGTACCAACTCCCCATGGTGAATGCAATCATTGTGTATTACAAACACGTGCTGACAATCCCCAAAGGGGAAGGGGAACTGGAGCACTTGGCCAGGTGAAAGTAAAGAAGGGAAAGAAAATATTTGAAGGTGAAAAGGAAAAATGGAAACAACGCTTATGCATATAAGGGGCAGAGGGGATGAAGGGAGGGCAGAGGAATGGGAAAATACATAAGAATCATGATACATCATATACAGGGGCAAATTCTCAATGAGGAATGTGACAATAATGTAATACTTAAAATGTGCCAGTAAACTTAATTTCAAAAAATAAAAATTTTTAACAGGAAAGGAGGCCTCGCAGGTGAAGTTTGAATTGCATCATGGCTGTGGTAAGATCTCTCTGGTATCTGACATTCATATGGTACTTGCCGCCATAGCATTTATGTGCTATTTGTCACCATAGTATTCACATTTTCCAGGGGTAATAGTAACGAGAAACGTGTAGATGAATATGAGTTGTGATGTCCATATCATTCCCCCTCACAAGTAGGGGGACAAGAGACAAACAATCACTAGGAGAAAGAGATCTTTTCACTCCTTGCCTTCCATTACAATTTCACTGCACCACCTCACAAGCTCCTCAGAATAATCCCAGAACCCGGGGTCATTTTGCAGAAGTTAGTTCCCAGGCAACTCTCTGTCCCCACTGGGGAGTCACACTCTGATCATGGGCCATCCAGGCAGCTTCTTCCGTAGAAGGTTTGAAATATAACCGTGAAGGCAGGCTGGAGGTGCTTGGTGCCAGGGGCCCCTGTGGAGAGGTCCTGTCTGGAGGGGAGCCAGAGAGCCTTTAATGTCATATAACTTTACTAGTGACTTTTCAGAACTTATATTTACTTTTTCTACCACAGGAAAACATAGTTAGATTGATAAATTACATTAAATTTTGGCACTGTTTATAAAAAGAAAGCAAAAACACTGAATGTCAAAGGGCTTGTTTGTAATTTAAAGTGCTTTTGGAAAATCATTGATGAACTGATAACCCCCACTGATTAACAGAAAATTTTTCTATATATGAGGTCAGTAATACAAGGCTACAGTGAATAACTTGGTAAATACAGCTTTGTTCACAAGTGGGACAATTCCATTCCATTGATAATATGTATATAGTTTTTCCTTCATATCACACTTTTTGTAACCATAATCATTTTGAGTTAGTTTTCTTTTTCACTGATATATGTTTATAATACATAATGATTACATTCACCATGGGGAATTGGGACACATACATGACATATCTTAATTCATTTTTATCCTCTTTCAATCTCACTTTCCTTCCCCTCCCTATATCTTTTAGACCTTTTTATTCATATATATTACATGTTTGTAGTACTTAATGATCATGTTTCTTGTAGAGACTTGGTACATGTACACAACACATCACAATTCCATTTTCTATCACATTTCCCTCCCTTCCGTCCATCTCTTGGTTCCCTTCCCATATGTTAAAGATCCATCTTGCTACTTCCTATTTTCAATCATTTTGCACTTTGTATTTTGAGTTTCTCATGTAAGAGAACACATATGACATGTAAGCTCATGAGTCTGATTTATTTCACTTAACATTATGGCCTCAAGGTGAATCCATTTTCTTACAGATGACTCAAGTTTATCCTTCTTTATAACACAGTTGCTCTCATTGTTTATTAATTTCACATTTTCTTTATCCATTCATCCTTTAATGGATACATAAGCCACTTCCAAGATTTAGCTATCGTGAACTGTGCTACTATAAACATGAGTATATGTGTATCTGTGTATACAGATTTGTAATATGATGTCATTTACTCTTTGGGAAAGATACCTAGAAGCGAAGTAGCTGGGTTGAATGGAATTTCTATTTTTAGTTTGAGAATTCGCCGTACTGATTTCAATGGTGGCTGTACTAGTTCATGCTATCACCAGCACCGAAGGGTTCCTTTTCCCCCAACACCCTCTCCAGCACTTGTTGTTTGATTTCTTGAAGACAGGCATTCTTTCTAGAATGAGATGGAATCTTAGTGGTGTTTTAATTTGCATTTCTCAAATAACCGTGATATTGAACGTATTTTATGTATTTATTGGCCATTTGTACTTTTTTAATTAAAGAAAGAAAGACATTTGAGTGGTGATTTTCCCCCGGGATTTATGATTTGGGGGCACAGTCCAAGTGGTGATACGTCCCTATTCATGCTGGTAGACATCAAAAGCGCTCAGACGCCAAGTCTGTGCTGACGCAGGCACCAGCAAGTAGCAAAAACAGGGTTAGGACACCAGTGTTGTAAGTTTCAAATCCAGAGCAGCTCAAGAAAGGCCTGGCCGCTGGCCAAAGGAGAGAGGCCCATGTCCTGTAGCTTGAACCCCTCCGGGGCTCTCTCTCCGGCTCACTGTCTGACTGCAGCCATCGCCTGTGACTGGCTCTTACGCTTTCACTGTGGGAACATAACACCAGGAGCCCCGAAGTAAAGCTGTCCTGCAGCTGCTCGGAGTCTTGGGTTCAAACAATCAACCTCTCCCTGGATTGGCATCCGACCAGTCGCTCTCTCCAGGGATATGGCAGGTGCTTGGACTGGAGTCACTCAGCAGCTCTCACCTGTCAAAGGACTCCCATGGGAGCAGAACCGTGAGCTGTCCCAGCAGATGACAGCAGCTGCTCCTCCGCTATGGTGCCACATTTCTCTCTAAGGCCTCCTAGAATCTCTCACGTTCAGTCTCCCTTTCCCATAAACAGTGAGCCAGGAGCTGGAAGAAACTGCAAACTGCTTCTTCCCTTCTCCGCATTGTCCTCTGCCTCTTCTGTGTTTTGCTAGCTTTTAATCTCCCTGTCAGATCTCTCCTGATTCATTCCTTGTCTACTTCTCTCTTTTTTCCTTTCCCAATCATTTTCCAGTAACTGAATTCAAAATCTAGGGGAGGCTGAGTTGTCACTCACCACTCTGCCACTTTTTCAGTCCCTATTTGTACTTGCCTGATAAATATGTATTCATTTTAGTTGCCCATTTTTATTAAGTTAAATGATTTGGCCAGGTCTAATACTTTTGAGTTCTTTATATGCTTAGAGATTAGTCCTTTGAGAAATAGATGGCAAATTTTTGTCTCATTCTGCAGGTGGTCTCTACACTCTGTTGGCTTTTTTGCTTTACTGTGAAAGTATCCCATTTTTTAATTGGTGTAGTTTTGCATCAGGTTTTAGTTTCTGGAAGGATAAAGCTTTCGTTGTTCTATTTTTAGAAACTATTTTCAATTGCTTAAGCCTTTCAAGTGAAGCTCCAGGTTTTATTTGCTTTTTAAAAATTTGTAAACATTTTTCTTTTTTCTTTTTCCTGATTGTTTCATTTTATTGACAACTACATATTTATGGGGTATAGTGTGATATTTTGATACATATATACATTGTATAATGACCAAATCAGGGAAAATAGCAGATTTATCACACTAAACATTTGTAATTGTCCGGTTACAAGAACATTAAAAATCTCCTTTTTTGTTACTTGCATTCAATTCCTTACTGTTACCTAACATCACCCTACTGTGTGAGAGCACCAACATTGATCTCTTCTAACAGTAATTCTATACCTTTGAGGAACCTATTCTTTCCTCCCCCGTTCTAGTTGGTCTCTCATATACTCTCATGTTCTACACTAAACTTTTACAAGATCAACTTTTTTTAGATTTCACATGTGAGTGAGATCATATGATACTTTTTTGTTTGTTTGTTTGTTTGTTTGAGACAGTGTATTGCTTCGTAGTTTAGGCTGTCCCCGAGCTCACTACATAGCCCAGACAAGCCTCGAATTCAGCAAAGCTCCTTCCTCTGCCTCCTGAGTGCTAGGATAACAGGCATGAGCCAGCACACCCAGCATCGCGGTGTGTGGTACTGATTGCTGGTGGGCGTGAGTCACCACACCAGACTTTGTGGGGAACCAAGATTAAGGATGCAGAAATAATCTGGCAGAGGAAATTTCAAGGTGGCCCAATGCTCAGGCTTTGTGAGATGCAATGTGGCCAGGCTCTTAAACCTACCCTTACTTCTGAAAAGCTGTGTACAGATATTCCGTGTTTAACCGATGAGCTATGCTCTCCCCAACTAGGACCTCTGGATTTAGGTTCTAGTCTCCTGTGAGTAGACGGCACACAGCGAAATAATATATAGCTTAGAGAAACTGAGCTTGGGCCTGATCCGTGCTACTCTGGGTAGCAAAAGACCCCAGGCCCCCCAGCCTGCCACAACTTTTATTCAGCACCTCTCCGGTAACAACAAAAATATAACAAAGACTCAGAAGGCAGGGTAAACACTGGCAATGGAACAGTTCCACCTTGAAGCATCACAGCATGTGGGACGACCAGAGTCCTTATTGTTATCCAAGGTGAAGGTGAGCTGAGTGCAAAGTCGGTCCTCCCAAACAGGATTCTTTTGCAACATAGTTAAGTCCAAAGTCTGTCTGCAGGATGGCCTGGTCAGTTTTGACCTTCCCATTATTTCTCCCAAACAGAATTGTTCCCAACAACCCATCAATAGGTCCTTAGGTTGATTCTATATCTTGGCTATTATGAATAGTGCTTTAATTAACATGAGGATGTAGATGTCTTTGAGGTAACTATTTCATATTCCCTTTGCATATATACCCAGTAGATAGATAGCTGAATCTTGTTAGTTCTACTTTTAGCTTTTTGAGGCTCCTCCATACTGTTCCTCTAATCACTGTACTAATTTACATTTCCACCCAAAGTGTATAAATAGTCCACAACTTTTTCAGTATTTTATTTTTGTCTTTTTGATAACCACCATTCTGTTGTAAAGTAATATTTAATTGTGGTTTTGATTTATATTTCCCTGATGGTTACTGCATTTTCCCATGTACCTGTTAGCCATTTATATGTCTTCTCTGGAGAAAAATTTGTTCAGGCCTTTTGCCCATTAAAATCACAAATAAACCTCAATAGCCAAAACAGCCTTGAGCAAAAAAGAAAAAAGTTAAAGATATCACACTGAGTTCAAAATATACTAGACAGCCATATTAGACAAAACAGTATAATACTGCATAAAACAGACACACAAACCAATGGAATAGAATATAGAGAGCCCAGAAATGGTGCAAGGAATTTTTGATACTCACATGAGGGATGAAATCAAACCCTTATCTCTCACCAAATATAAATAAAGATAAAATATCTTTATTGCTAGAATCTTAAATTCTAGCAATACAAAATTTTCAAATGACATTCTTGAAACATGATGTGTTCTTTTATATAAATACTTAATTATTTAATGTAGGTAAAAATTCAACCCGTCTTATCCACAGGTTCTGTATCTGTGGATTCAACCAACCTTGAAGAAAAATTATTTGGAAAAACTCATTTCTGTATTGAGCAGAGACATTTTCTTGTCATTAATCCCTGCACAATACATATAACAACTATTTACATAATATTTATATTGCATTAGGTATTACAAGTAATCTAGAGATTTAAATTACATAGGATCCTATGCACAGATTACACAAATACTATACCATTTTATGTTAGGGACTTGGGAATCCACAGATGTAAATATCTGTGGTGGGAGGGGGAGTCCTGCAACTAGTCTTCTATAGATACCAAGAATGACCGTCTGTGTGTGTATAATAATATATTGTTATTTGTTTAAATTTCTTTCACATTTAAAAAAAAATTTTTTTTTGAGACAGGGTCTCCCTTTGTAGTTCAGGCTGGCCCTGAGCTCACTGTGTAGCCTAGGCAAGCCTCGAACTCTGCAGTCCTCCTGCCTCTGCCTCCCGAGTGCTGGGATGACAAGCGTGAGCCACCACGCCCGGCACTGTGGTATGTGGTATTGATGGCTGGTGGGTGTGAGTCAACACACCCAGCATTGTATGTGGTTACCAGGGATCGAACTCAGGACCTTGCACTTGGGAGGCAGGCGCTGGAACCACTGAGCTAAATCTCTGACCCTCTTTCACATTTTTCATCTCCAGTAAGTATAGTTATGTTAAATGTTTCCTCTGCCCATAATTCAATTTTAGCCAGTTTTCTAATTTATGCTGTTTATAATATACTACTTTCATAGTGATGTTGATTCTTTAGTTTGCACTCTTCCTTTTTATCTGATTTCTTTTTTTAATGTCTCATCTTTGAGCTTTAGTTTTATGAAGTTTATATTCTAATTAAGTAATTGTACAGCTGAAAGTACTTGTTGGAAATTTATTTCTGTTCCTTGGGATACTTTTCTTCTTGTTAAGTTTTGACTTTTACCTGTTGAATATAATACACATATGGCTCATTTAACAACCTGTTTAATGACTGTTAGGACTTCCAACCAAAGCACGTAGTTCAGACTTAGGACCTGAATTGTTTTGTACAATTCTATACATCTTGTTTATAAAGCCTCAATGTCTTTTTGGTACACTACACCTTTGTTATACAGTATTGTAATTTATGCTGATTATAATGTACAGACTTATAGTTTTATGGTCTGTTATACATTATAGTACTGCATGTGAGGGCTATGCAAATGAAAGCAAAGTCATTAAGTTGGAGTTTTAATTGACCATTTCTTTGTTCTGCATATTGTAGTGTATATGCTATGTACAATTCCTCATTTAGCAGCTAATTCATTTAAGAACCTAGTTGGGGGGAGCATAGCTCATCAGTTAAACAGGGAATATCTGTACACAGCTTTTCAGAAGTAAGGGTAGGTTTAAGAGCCTGGCCACATTGCATCTCACAAAGCCTGAGCATTGGGCCACCTTGAAATTTCCTCTGCCAGATTATTTCTCCATCCTTAATCTTGGTCCCCCACAAAGTCTCAAGAGGAGAGCGAAATGAAGACAAATTTTCTATTAGTGTGTAACAAACATTGCTTCTAGTCCAATTGCCAGGGGGTTCCTTAGTCCCAACTGAAATCTCCTGAACCTGGCCTTTACTACCTGCACTCCTGTCAGCATTCTGGTTTTCTGACCTCCAACAGGACTCATCCATAAAACTCTGCTTACTGCATCTAAGGCTTCTCTAGTTCAGTCTCCAAAACTTTCCAGGCTCCTCCAGCAAACCAGTCTGAAAGGCTTCTAGACTACAAATGGTCAGGCACAATCACAGAAACAATTTCTGGACTAGTCACTTTCCCATCACTGGGACAAAATACTCAACACACCCAGTGTAAAGAAGGGGAGGCTATTTTCACTCCCAGTTTTACTCCATGGTCAGGTTGATCCAAGGCAGAAATATTAGGTGGAAAGCCATGGCAGAATAAGGTTACTTGCCTCATGGGAACCTGGAAACAACGAGAGAAGGGAGGATACAGGGGGAAAATACACTTTTCCATTTCACAACCCCAGTGACCATACCTCCAGTGAGACCCCACCTCCCAACAGTACATTCAACTACTGAGCTCATCAATGAATGAATCCATTATTGACTACAACATCCCTATAAGCCAACTGCATTCCAAACACATGAGAGTTTGGGGCAACATTTAAGAATTACTGTAAATCGTCAAAACTTCTTAAATAACAAGTTTAGTTTGTATCAATCAACTATACTGTGGTTCTACAGTAATGTTGGAGATTACATTTTGCTACTAAGTAATGAGGTTGTGCATTTGTTTACGTGCTTATTGGTCATTTGTAGCTGTCTAAATTGTTTAGATACTTTGCCCTTTTTTTCTCACTGTTCATTGCAAAAAAGCTATATTTAGTGTTCATAGGATTTTCTTACCTGTTTATTATTGCAAATATTTTCTCCTGTCCTGTTGCTTTTTAAAATATTATTTATAATGCCTCTCATGAGTTTTTTTTTCATTTATGACTTTTTCTCCCTCAACAGAATCTTATGCAATTTTCTGCTATTTATGATCATCCATTTCACTTTTGCAACCTCATTTGGAACTTAAAGTAGCATGAGATAGAACTCTGATTTTGTTTTTCCAGGGAGATACCAAGTGTCTAAAAAATATTTATTGATAAGACCACTCTTCCCCTATTTAAATAAAATTTTGTTATGTATTTAATTTCTCTATACTTAGAACTATATAAAAGCATAAAAGTTAAATATAATGATGATGTTTTCTATACTATTTTGTAACATGTTTCTCTCAGATCCATAAATCTGGCATTATCTAATCAGACCAAGTAATTTTAAGGACACTCAAGTAGTTTTTAAGGACAAACAAGAGTTTGAACTAGGACAGAGTTTTTCATATTTTGTGAAACTGTTGGATTGAAAACAGAGACTGAGCAAAACTAAAGCAGGACATTTTCACAGCAATCCACTTAACTAAAGGAAAACAAGCAATTGCCTGTCTTTACAGTAGGAAACTACATTTCAAGTACATCCAAGCCCCAGCTGTATTAGTCAGCCTTCTTATCACTGAGACACAGTACCCAACATTCAAAACTTGAAGGATTTCAGATTTAATTTGCTAAAGGTTTCAGTGTATATGTACTGGCTGCATGACAGACATCACAGCAAAAATGTTACCACATTGTGGGATGCAAGGGACTCCTAGAGATTCTTTTTCTGTGTGTATTTTTATATTCTTCATTTTATATTTTATCTTTATTTTTAGTACATATTTGCAGTCCACAGTGGTTGCATTCACTGCAGGGGATTGATACACGTACATAATACATTTCAATTCCCTTCTTTTTCTCACCTCCTTCCACACCCTTTTTACTTTTATAGCATCCGATTCATTTATCATATGACATTATACAGTTAATTATCATATATACAGATTGAAAACCAGACTAATAGGCCAAAGAACACATAAAATATTCAAGCCAATTGTACTAAGATACACATTTACATACATTGTTCATACTGGATTATAATATCTTTTTTTACTTTCTTTTTTGCTATTATCTTTTCTTTTGCATTTTGTATATAGTTTACCATATGAAAGAAACTATCTAATATTTATGCTTGTGTATCTAAGTTACTATATTTAACATTATAGTCTTAAGGTACAACAATTTTCCTACAAATGACTTAAGT